>JAKTPG010000089.1:0-21800 GCA_030557505.1 Ogataea maris | reverse complement strand
CCCGACCCCGACCCCGACCCCGACCCCGACCCCGACCCCGACCCCGACCCCGACATCTTCCTACCACACTCCCTACTACACTCCCACACTACTACACTCCCATTACCCACCACTACTTCATCATATCCCTCACATTCTCATATTCCCCATCTCCATTCCCTACTATTTACTCTTTTAATTTTCTCCCCTTCCTAATTTTCTCCCTATCCTAATCTTCCTTCCCACCCCCTAAAATTTTCTCACTCCCCCATCCTACACTACCTATCCACCAACTCATCCTACAACCCCTCACACCCTCACTATACTTTTACTCATCTCCTAATCTCCTTTTCAATCACTCTAACAACACAATCCTACACCATCCTGCTTAGTCACTCCCTTCGTCACTCCCTTCGTCACTCCCTTAATGACTCCCTATATAGTTTAGAACAACTCCTTCTCCTTCTAATATGGTATATCCAGCCCATCATCCGCTCTTATGAACCGCCCATTCGTTACAGACGTCGCACCACCAACCTGCTTCAGTATCTGACAAGCTCTCGCCGGAACAGACACCCACACACTCTCAACAGCCTCTTTCATTTCCCCTTCCATACCTGCAGTCAGCATCTTCGCCCCCTCTGATGCTGTCGGGCCTGGGTGTATGCTCACCACAATGAACCCCTCCCCACTCAGCTCTTGAGACATCAATTTGATGCAAAATTGAGTGCCGCTTTTGACTGACCATAGGCACTGACTGGAGCTCTTTGGTACATGCCCACGGAGCCCGTGAAACTCGAGACAAAAAGTATTTTTCTAGTCTGTCTCTTCAACATGAATGCTCAAGCCATGCGCCTCCTGACACATTAATAACAGGAACAAAAGTGTTGGCAGTGAACATATCGATGCCGTCAGTGATTTCAGCTATTTGCTGCTCTAGCCCGTTGACTCCTCTCTGGCTTGGCCCAGCACCACAACCGCGACATTGTCACCTGAGAGAGTAAACGCCAACTTATTTCTTACACTTACAATAACAAAATCCTCAGGATTGCTGGCAAGCTGCTTGGCCAGCTCAGATCCAATACTTCTGAATGCTCCTGCTATAAAATACGTCGTTATTGTTAGTTGCAGATGAAAGTGACATGTGCAGAAAAGAATGGGCGTCTCAAAAGCGTCTTATATTTGCAGGATCGCGGAATTGCCCAGTTCCGTATTACAAAATTTTTCAATTTGTGAGCGCCCGCAAAACTTCGCCAGCCCTTTCTTCTTCTAGAATTCAGTACCGTTCAAGTCTAACAGAAATTTTCTGATTCTAGTAAGCGTATTGAGGTGTCTCAGTAAAGTCGCTATATAAAAAAGACGCAACTTCCTGGTTTGAAATGTGGTTTTCCAGTAGTGTACTGTTTGCAATAAATAGCGGTTAAACTGCCTTTACCCACCTACCTTCGCTCTTTGCGTTATACAACATATACTTTGTCATATGAACAAAAAAACTTTCATTATATCCAGCATCAAGACGTCAGCTACCGGATTGTTTACATAATTTCAGGTATTGTTCTTTCCGGAGCATATCTGGTACCTTCGCAATGTTCAGATACGTACATTGTTCGAAATACATGCCTAGTTCACTGTCAGCTCTAAAAAAGCTGAGTCAGTCATCTACAGATTTCATGGGACCCCACACCGTACCAGTCTAAAACAAATGGCAACGAGCGTGTAGCAGCACAAGCTTTTCATTGTTACTAATTAGATCTAGAGTTTTTCATTTTGAGTACTGGAAGCCCTTGCTTTTTTCTATCAGCAATAAAATGAATCGGTTTTGTAGCATGGTACCCCAGCAACTGGATCGGATAAAACGCCTGCCAAAAAAAACTTCTGTATTCTTTTGCTGAAAAAATTTCGATAGCGGGTGTTCTTATCAGTAGAAATGGATGGTGCTTCATGCCAGCCGGTCGTTGAAGCTTGAAATACTTCAGCGGGACATGTGCCAAGTCCGCCAATCTAAGGCCCTTCAATGGGATGATATTACTTCTTTTGCCTTCTTTGAAGCTAGAATTCAAACCTGACAAGCTCTCTTTGCGGTGACGGAAAGTCAACTCAAGCTTCGTCTTACCCCCAAGCGATAACAGCTATTCGCGCTTTTAACAGTAGTAAATGGCGCCTGGGCAGAATATTGCTTAATTGAGATAAGCTATGATATTATTAATATTTCGACCGCGCCCCAAAGCTTCGGAAGATCCGCATCGGGTGTTCCATCCGGAAATCTTCCGTCCTGATAACAAGGGTGAGACCTAATTGATATGAACATATAAGCGAACGCGGATACCCGCAGCCTGAAGCCGTTCAGGCTGCTGGCAAAAAAACAGACACAGACGTGATGGAGACTACAGCCAACGTTCCGGCTCCGGAGTTTGTGAGCAACTACCCTCTTGCGGGTACAAAGTACGATTTCGCCAGAAACATCGTCGGTTACGGCGAGGAGTCTCTGGACCCTCAGTGGCCCGGAGGAGCAAAGATTGCCGTGTCGTTTCTGCTGAACTACGAAGAGGGTGCAGAGCGGTCATTACTTTTGGGGGACAATATTACAGAGAACACCTTATTTACTGGGCTCCCTGGTGGAGCGCTTACGTACCGTGCGTACGAGGTTGAATCAGAATATGAGTATGGCAGTCGTGCGGGAGTTTGGAGAATAATGCGACTTTTCAAAAAATTTGGCTATCCAATGTCTATTTGGGCGGTCGGACATGCGCTAGAGTTGAATGAACCGGCAGCAAAGGCAATGGTCCGGGATGGCCATGAAATCGCTTCCCATGCGTACAGATGGATAACTTACTCAGAAACGACTCCCGAAGTGGAGAAAGCGTACATCAAAAAGCAGCTGGCTAGTATCAAAAAAACATGTGGGGTCTATCCTAAAGGGTGGTACTATGGGGGCCAATCGACTCACTCGTATGCGCTTTTGCACGAAGCGTACAAAGAAGAAGGCGTGGAGCTGAAATATGTATGCGACGCTTATGCGGACGACATTACGTACTGGACGGACGTTCCGGCAGAAAAGACACTGCCTCCTGAAGAGCGCAAGGGAATGTTGATGGTCCCTTACTCTCTGGACTGCAATGACTACAAATTTTTGTCTGCTAATGAATTCCGATCTACAGGTGCATTCTACGAGCATCTCAAGGCCGCTTTCGACGTGCTCTATGAGGAAGAGGGAAAAATGATGACAATTGCCCTGCACAGCCGCATTATGGGCAAGCCAGCCTTTTTCAAAGCGTTATCTGATTTTGTGGAGTATATCAGCAAGCCAGACATGTGGGTATGTACGAGAAGTGAAATTGCCGACCATTTTAGACAAAAATATCCGTACTCTTGTTAGTGTCTTGACACTTATATGGATTATTCATTCTCGAACTTAGTCAATGCAGAATGGAAACCTTTTTAGGCGGCGCCGAAACTGAGTTTTGGTATTTTTGGAATTTTGATATATAAACTCTCAGGTTGAGTAAATTTTTTTTAAAAAACATCTATAAAGATTTCCAATTGTAGGCTTGCTCAAACCCATAAGCGGCACGGTAAATTGCTTGCTCGTCAAAGTGCTTACCCACCAGCTGCATACCTACTGGGAACAGCATATCTGGATCTTCTAATGAAGGCATGAAACCCACAGGAATACTCATAGCAGGGTGGCCCGTCATGTTAAATATACCCGTGTTGGCGTTTAATCCAATGGTGTTTTTGATAAGCTCAATGGGAGTACCGTTGCGCACACCATGACGAGGAGATACGACTGGAACTGTAGGCATTATAAGAAGGTCAACATCCTCCAAAGCAGTATCATAAGCTTTTCTGGCCATAAAATGATGGTTGACAGACTTGGTATAAATCCCCGGATAGTGTTCCATAAGGTACAAACCATTAATAAGAACATTTTTAACATTCACAGCAGCCTTATCAAATTGGGATTGGGTCCAAGGTAGAGTGTGCTCTAAAAATTTGGAGGATTTAACTAGACGACGACCGGTCTGCATGCCCAGCATGCGCACAGTTGCTGACACACGCTGTCCCAGCATCCAGATTTCTGGTGCAACATCGTGATATGGAATTGAGACTTCGACAACCTCTACCCCAATTGCCTTGAACAACTCAACGGTCTCATAGAATTTTTCGGCCATCTGTTGAGTCATGGAAGGAATTTCAAGTGCCTGCTTGAGAATTCCAAGTTTCATACCTTTAACCGATGAGCTCTTTGCGAGCTGCACATAGTCGGGGACATGAGCCAAATCCGGAGCCTCCCCTTGACGATCGTCGAAACCATCTTTGCCTGCTAGTACCTGCAGCATGAGACAGTTCTCAAGAACTGTGCGGGTCATTGGACCCACATGATCAATGTTAGTCTCAAGACTCTCGATTCCCGTGAAAGGAACTAGCCCAAATGTGGGCTTGAGTCCGACAAGGCCACAGTGGGCAGCAGGCACTCTAATGCTACCACCCTGATCAGCGCCAATTGCAAGATCAACTTCACCGGACCCCACAAGGTAGCCACATCCTGAGCTACTTCCACCAGCGGAATGTCCATCACCATAAGGGTTCTCTACATTTCCAGTAGAAGCAGTATTGGAAGAGGTGCTAGCGCACTGGTTTTCGCAAGTTGCAAGTCCAACGATTTTAGCACCAGCTTCCAGGACTCTTGTGACAACAGTTGCATCTGCCTCGGGCGTCCAAGGGTTCCACATATCTGTACCAAATATTTGAGGTACGCCTGCAATTTCTACACAATCCTTGACGCATACCGTCATCCTGGAAAGTAGACCTTGTGCTTCCGGCTGAGTGCCTTCAATGGTCACTTTGTACGCCCACGCGCCTTTTGGATTTTCCTCGGCAGTGGGATAATGTAGTTCTTTTCTTGGAAATCGGTTGAGATCTGTTGGTTGCAAATGGTCCTCCATAGAAAGTAGTTTCTGAGCTGATTTGTCGAGTGCTGCCAGCATAACATAGTAATCGTCTACCTCCTCAGGTTTCAAATTCAAACCAAGTTTAGCGGGTTGCGCGTGAAGGTCATTTTTTGTTACTTTTGTATCAGGATCAACTTCAAGGGATACAAGTGACATTCTGGAAAGCAATCTTTTTTGAAGAGTAAATTACCAGTGTAGGCTATAAGCCAATTTCATTTCGAGTTTACAGCTTACGAATAAATACTTATTTTTCGGGCATCCCTCCTGTTTGTGAATTCCTAATAAAAAAGGTTCTACCAGCAACTTTTATCCACAAGAGACAGTAAGTCCGTTTTCAAATCGGATAAAATACTTCCGTTCTTTCAAAAACGCATATGCAATAGTGTTAACAAAATATTACTTTACCAGCTCCAACGTATATGCATCAAAAAGACGTAGATACGACATTTTCAGATTAGAGGTAATTTTTTCTAATTTGCAGCATAACACTGCTAATGGCAATCCTCACAAGATAAGACGGATATGCACAATTATTGTGTTGACTTTATGACTTTATTTGCCAGAATCTTTACAGACTGCAATGCGTCTGCATCTGTTTGTGATAACACTTTTGATGAAAGCTTTTTAAAGAGACATAAGCCTTGCTTCTGAGATTTCAAAGCTCTTTCATTACTTCAAGCGCTTAAAATCTATTTGCTAAACATGGATGCAATCAAAAAAGTTGATTCTTACATCAAAGTTAAAGATGACACAGAAGATGATGACGGGCTACTGAGAGCCAATTTGGATTTGAAGCCAACCCCGCCTTCAGAGAGAACATGGCGCAAGTATAACTATGTGCTCATCTGGTTCCAAACAACGTTCAACGTTAACGAATGGAATACAACAGCGACGCTTATCAAATCTACTGGGTTGCCACACAATCAGGTCATTGGGGCCGTTATTATTGCAGTCTTTTTAACATGTTTTTTTACTGTTGTAAATGCCCGACAAGGATCCAGTTACAAAATTGGATATCCTGCTCTTGCCAGGGCGACATTCGGAGTTTATGCGGGAAGCTTTTTTGTTTTTGTACGGATGTTCGTCGCCGGAATTTGGTTTGGAGTTCAAACTTATTATGGAGCAGAGTGCCTCAATGTGACAATGCGCTGCATGTTTGGTCACAAGTGGACTGACATACCAAACCACTTGCCAGCGAGTGCTGATGCAACTACAAGAACAATTCTCGTGTTTTTTTTGTTTTGGCTGATCCAATTCCCGTTCATGTGGGTGCACCCAAGGTATATTCAACATTTCTTTACGGTCAAAGCCGCGATTCTTCCGCCAGCCACCTTGGGCCTATTTATTTACTGTGTGTCTAAGAGCAAAGGTCCAGGAAATTGGGATGTTGGAACTAAGCTTGTGATGATATCTTCTACTGGGAATGCGTGGTTGAATGTCATAAACACTGTTTTTGGAACTTTATCTCCGATGATAATTAACCAGCCAGATGTTTCACGATACTCACGCAGCCCCAAGGATACTGCGCTTCCTCAGGCTTTGGGATTCATTCCACCCAAAATCTGTATGTTCATGTTTGCAATGGTATCTACAGCCTGTATGTACAGGCTATACGGAGAGGCATATTGGAATATTTGGACTTTACTGGGAGGAATTTTGGACCATAACTGGACAACGGGAGCACGTGTTGGAGTATTTTCGTTGCCACTCCCTATACCATCGGCACAGCAGCAATGAACATTTTCGCCAACTCAATTCCCTTTGCAGCAGATCTTGCGGGACTTCTTCCAAAATACTTCACAATTGTTCGTGCTCAAATCTTTTGTGGACTCCTGGCTTGGGCAGTGGTCCCTTGGAGATTTCTTTCTAACGCGGAAAAGTTTGTTACATTCCTTGGCTCATATTCAATTTTCGTAGGCCCTTTACTAGGGTCTTTACTGGCTGATTACTACGTTGTACGCAGAGGAAACTTGCATATTCCGTCACTTTATACCAAGAGCACTGAAGGCGCCTACCGCTTTTACAAGGGTGTCAATATCTGGGCAACACTTATATGGTACATATCTCCAGTTATTGCCATTCCCGGACTGTGCAGAGCCTACTATTCGACGGCACTGTCGCAACCCGCTAGTGATATCTATAATAGTGGCTGGTTGTATACCTTTTTGATTTGCTTTGTTTTACATTCGATTGTTGGACTCCGTATGAAGCCCAAGTTATATCCAGAAATACACAAAGACGCGCCAAAAACCTGGGAGTATATGGTTCCTTTCTCTGGCTTTTTTGAGGATGACAAACCTATCAATGGAGTAGGATACCCAGGAACTGTGGCAGAAAACGAAGACGAGCCAGAAATTTTAGATGATGAAAAATTGAAAATCATCACCTCTATCAAGTCGACTGGTGGTCTGTACATGTAGCTCTTAGTGAGTTGAGAAACTGAATACATGGTTGTTTTCTAAGTTCATTGGTTAATCTTGCTTGATTTTTCTGGCCTGTTCTTGCTTGTCAGCTCTGAAAGCTTAAACTATTGTGTAAGTTCTGTCTGCTCAAGAAATAAATCTATTTTGCAGATAGAGAGATTCGAGTAGCACCATCTACACTAAGTTTTTGAAACTTCACTTCAAACTGTGTCACTACACAGTCACTTGAACGATGGATTTCAAAATAAGATTACGATAGCGATGAAACTTATAAAACACGTTACGAAAACTTTGCATTCGTTGGAGTTACACAGCTACTTCTCATTCAATCTAACGATTACCTTTCCCTTGGCCATTCCCTTCTGGAGCCGCTCCGCTGCAGCACGGAAATCCTCCAATGGGTACTCACTGTCAATTGGGATTTGCAACTGGCCAGTTTGCCACATTTTCTGAATCGCGTCCTTCCATGTGCCAAAGGTTCCTACGGACGCCAGACTCACGTCAAAAGGGATGGTGCCCAGTTTCGACCGGACCGCCTGTTTCAGGAACGCCCATGGCGGAAGCAGCTCCATCATTCTCACAGAGCTGTAGTCCATGGTCTGCATTCCCTGTACCTGAATATACTTTCCTCCATCATCGCGTGACTTCAATATGTGAGGTATTTGGGACAGCAGGCTCAAGTCGCGGCACGTGTCCAGAATCATGTCATATGGTCCATGCTCACGCACATCCTCAAGCACAGCCGCCACTTCTTTGGAGCTGCCGCTGGTATAGTCCACACACACGTCCGCACCGTAGGACATGGCACGTTCACTTGAACGCTCCGAGCATGTCACCACCACTCGGCGTGCGCCAAAGTGCAGTTTCGCGACCTGGGTGCCATATAAGCCGACACTGGTGCCGCCTCCGAGAATAAGGACGTTTGCACCGGCGAGCTTTGAGTGCCGCATCAGCAGTTCGTACGCTGTGCTAAACGCAACAGGCAGAGCTGCGGCCTGTTCGAAGCTCATACCCTCTGGGATCTGCGCGAAGCGTATCGTTTGCAGCGGGTCAAACACGAGCTCCTCACATAAGGAACCCCAGCGGTAAGAAAAAGAGAGGGCCGTGGTTCCATACACACGGTCACCTACACGTACATCCTTGACGTCTGGTCCTACTTCTGTCACGGACCCTGCGAAGTCCCGCCCCAGCACCTTTGGACTCCGGCTTACAAACCTCGGTGTTAACGCGTAAAGTAGGACATCCAGCGGATTAAGGCCTGCAGCTTTTGTTTCGATACGAATTTCATTGGGCCGCAATGCTTCTGCGTCAAAGTTCTCGAGCTCCAAAGGAGTCTTCCAGTTATAGTATGTGACTGCCCTCATTTTTATACCGCAAGACCTCCCTAGTTGAATGAAGTTAACCCCCTACAAAATTCAAATATTTTTGAATACCAAGCGAGTGCGTTTTATAAAAAAGAGTCGCCACCTATAAGTAACACTCTTTTTTTTATAAAAAAAAGTCGCCACCCAAGAGGCTTTCAGTAACACTCTTTTTTTTATAAAAAAGAGTCGCCACCCAAGAGGCTATCAGTAACACTCTTTTTTCTTGCGCTCCGAGGCAGTGCATTCACGGAAGCAGGCAATTGTATGGTGGAGAGTGCTGGTAGTGGGGAAGAATCTACACCGAGAAGGTCTACGCGTAGTGTAACAAAATAAAGGATACTTTGAATTCAGAGTCTCCCTGAGCTAGAACGAAATCACTCTAAACCTAACTTCTCAGGCCCAAAGCAAGGCCATCGCACAGAGTCCGGCAATGGAGGCTGAAAGCTTGTGAGCCGCACCCTCGTAGACTGATTGGATGGACAAAGGACTAGAACTTGCCGCAACAGTGCTGGCTGGAGAAGTACCGGTCGCCGATGATTTGGAGTCTGTAGAGACCACAGTAGTCGACGTTGTGGTCAACGTGGTGGTCGCCGAAGCGTCAGCAGAAATGTGCGCCTTGGTATCAAAGACTGCCGATCCCCCTTGCGCTTCAGTGAGAAGTGATGTAGGAACCTCTGTAGTGCTGAGTGGGCAGTAAGTTGTGTAGGTGGTGCCGTCGGCGCTCACTGTGGTGACGCCGGTTGTGACGGGCACGGTGGTGCACTTGTCGTCGGAGCACGAGGTGACAGTGATTGTCGTTTCGGATGCATCTGTCGACAGAGGGCAGTATGTCGTGTACACTGTGCCGTCAGTACTCACAGTAGTGACTCCCGTGGTAACAGGAACGGCAGTGCACTTGTTGTCAGAGCACGAGGTGACGGTGACTGTGGTGGCAGATACCTCTGTCGTTGGTGGGCAGTAAGTTGTGTAGACTGTGCCATCAGTGCTCACGGTGGTGACTCCGGTCGTGACAGGCACGGCGGTGCAGGTATTATCGAAGCAAGAGGTGACAGTCACAATGGTGTTGGACACGCTGGTAACGGTCTGTAGGGTCGACTGAGAAGCTGGGGTCGTCACTGCCGCGCTGGAGCTTTTAGTGGTCGAGCCAGCTGAGACGGTTGAAGCAGAAGATGATGCCGAAACAGTCGAGCTGGAGCTAGCAGTCAAAGTGACCTCAGCCGACAGGTAGTATACGGTTTCGGCTCTCTTAGAAGACTCTGGGTCAAGCACGAGAGCAAATCTGCCTTCGTATGTGCCTGGGGCAGTAGCGGAGAAGACAGAACGAAGCACTATCATGCTCACGCCATCGAATGGGCCATCCACTGTAATATCGACGCTAGTGGAGGTCGAGTCATCAGTGTAATCTGAGTGTGGCTGGCCGTCGTAGAGAAGCTCAAAGTCTTCGTGAAGGAACTCCTCGTCGTCTGATAGAGACACGAAACTAAAGGTTGAGAAGCCGAGCTCAACAGGGAGATGGCACTCAAATCCAGGATGACGGTCGTCGGAAATGAAACCGTCTAACCAAGGAGTAGCAGAAGATGAAGCTGATGACGATGAAGAGCTCAAAGATGACAGTGATGAAGACTCAGTCGTGTACGTAGCTGTCGAGCTCATTGGTGCCGACGTCGAGTGAGTCTGGGTGATGGAGTCGGAGTCAGTGCTAAAGCCAGTTGATGATCCAGCTAGACTAGAGCTTACACTAGAGCTTGAGTTGGCAGTGGAGCTGGCGCTGACACTAGAGCTGGCGCTGACACTAGAGCTGGAGCTGACACTAGAGCTGGCGCTGACACTAGAGCTGGAGCTAACGGTAGAGCTTGAGCTGACAGTAGAGCTGGCGCTGACACTAGAGCTGGAGCTGACACTAGAGCTGGAGCTGACAGTGGAGCTGGAGCTGACACTAGAGCTGGCGCTGACACTAGAGCTGGAGCTAACGGTAGAGCTTGAGCTGACAGTAGAGCTGGCGCTGACACTAGAGCTGGAGCTGACACTAGAGCTGGAGCTGACAGTGGAGCTGGAGCTGACACTAGAGCTGGAGCTGACACTAGAGCTGGAGCTGACAGTGGAGCTGGAGCTGACACTAGAGCTGGAGCTGACACTAGAGCTGGAGCTGACAGTGGAGCTGGAGCTGACACTAGAGCTGGCGCTGACACTAGAGCTGGAGCTAACGGTAGAGCTTGAGCTGACAGTGGAGCTGGAGCTGACACTAGAGCTGGCGCTGACAGTAGAGCTGGAGCTGACAGTAGAGCTGGAGCTGGAGATAGTTCCTTCTGTCGTGCTGACTGGCACAGAAGTTGAGTAGCTAGTTGCAGAAGTTGTGTTCGAGTACTCAAAGCTGGAAGTCGCACTCGAAGATACAGTGGAGTCACATGAATCTGAAATAAATACCCCATCAGTGTATTCCTTACAGCATGACTTCTGTGGGGCATTGCAAATCACATCAGTAAAGTTGAGCACTGCACAGCCAGTGAGTGAACTGTATGTCGATTGAGTACTGTCACAGTCAGGAGCAATCCAGTCATAGTAGTTGCCAGTGTCGTCTGAGTACACAACATATCCGTGCAGATATTTCGCATATTCGCACATTTGATCTGCAGGACCGGAAACTTGGTAGTAATAGTACTCACCAAGCGAGGCTCCTGAAGAGACACTGATATCTGAAGTACCTCTACTCAAAACAACCACGGCACGGGAAGGTCCGGAATACTCCAAGTAGATATCCGCCGTTGTCTCATCAGTCTCTTCGTCATAGCTGGCATAGATGTAAACCTCCTCAGTTCCTGTGGCATCGGTCTCCGCAAAGTGTTCCGTTGCATTAAAGAAGTAAAGGTCACAAACGTTGTCATCAGAGTAGGTGATTGACGATGGGATCGCCGTAGGGTCGCTTGTGGTCAAGGTCGTCCATGACGTGCTAGATGTACTGGAGGTGCTGGAGCTTTCGGGCGCACTGGAACTGCTATAAGTTGAGCTCGCAGCATCACTGCTGGAGTAGTATACGGAGCTGGAAGCAGTGGTAGTTGGCGCCGTAGATTGGGTGGTGGAGCCTCCCGTTGTACTATAGTATGATGAAGGCTTTGCACCAGAACTGTAGAAGGATGTGCTCGAAGATGCAGTGGAGTAACATGAGTCTGAAACAAATACCCCATCAGTGTATTCCTTACAGCATGACTTCTGTGGGGCGTTGCAAATCACATCAGTAAAGTTGAGCACTGCACAACCGCTAAAAGCACTGTAAGAAGATTTAATACTGTCGCAATCAGGCGCAAACCAATCGAAATGATTTCCTGAAGCATCGGAGTACACGACGTATCCGTGTATGTATTCCGAATATTCACACATATCAGCTGATAACCCGGAGAGCTCGTAATAGTAGTAGCTTCCAAGAGAGTATGACGAAGAGATACTAATTGATCCGGCTTTACCAATAATGACCACAGCACGGGATGGCCCATCATAGCTGACAAAAATTCCCGCAGTGGTTGTGTCTGTCTCGTCGTCATAGCTTGCATAAACGTATATTTCTTCACTTCCGGTTGGATCTATTTCTTCGAAATGTTCAGTGGAGTTGAAAAAGTAAAGGTCACAGACATTTGTATCCGAGAATGGCACTGATGATGGGATAGCGGTTGGCTCACTGGTAGTCAAGGTTGTCCAAATAGAGGTACTGGATGCACTGGTACTGCTGGTTTGAGATTCGTATGTAGTCGAAAGACTTGAATTAGTGTAGCTTGAAAACAAATTCGACGATGTACTTGAGCTCATGATTGTGCTTGGAGAAGTAATTAAGCTAGAGGGAATATCACTACTTGTTGTGCTCATTGATATGCTTGAACTTGCTATGGTGCTTGAGCCACTTGACGCAGATGAGGAAGAACTGGTGTCATTTACATTAACAAAAACGGGAGAAAGGTATCTGTTCCAGTCGTTAATATTTTCTCTGTCGCCAAACATTTTGAGGGAACGCATGAGGATTTTATAGCGTCCCGCAGGAACCTCGGTATCATTTGTAAAAGCACTCATTTCAGTAAATGCTGCTAGTTCCATTCTTGGAGCAAACTCAATTGGGTAATAATCGTAGGTTGGATCATCAGAATAAAGACTCACGTACGACCCCGAGCGTACTGGGGAAAGGTAGTTCTCACTCGATTCAGGCCACGAAAAATCATCTTCCAAATCATAATCTTCAGTAACAAGATCAATGCTGAAATACTCTGTTCCATAAGTCAAACCAAAATATACATTTGGAGAATCTTCGTTGCTCAGATCAAAGACGTGATCAGTTTCTCCCAAATATTCATAATTCCCATCGTCATAATAAATGAAATAAACATATTCAGTGTTGTTCCAGTTATAAGTCGAATACTCAGCTCCCATATATGGAACCGAAACTTGGTCACCGTTGTCTCCTTCAAAGGTGACTTTTCCGGAAAATAGAGGATATTCAAATGATGAATCGGGACTTTCAATTGAGACGCTCACTTCGCCTGTCTCTCCAGCTCCTAGACTAAGCGAAGTAGAAGATAACGATAACTTCGCGTACTTTTCTTCATAATCAGGGAAGTAAGTAGTTGCATAACCTGTAGAAGTATCTCTGACATTCAAAGTAACAGCAGCAGATGTCGAAATATTATAAGTGACATCATATGAGTTGCCATTGTAAAGAGAAATTGTAAACTCGCTAACTCTGTTGTCAGTGTCGTTAAGCTCTAAGTAGGGGTCAGAAGTGAGAACAGTATTTTGATAAACAAAAGAGTATGCATCAATGAGTCCTGCACCTTGTTGATTCAAAGGATGTACTAGATCCTCATAGACTTGGTCTGGATCGTAAGTGTTGTAAAGATTCAAGGAGTTGGATGTCGATACAAGTCTACGAACAATTTGATTTGCCGTGGCCGAGTCACCATTTTTTGACTTGTACAGAGCTATTACACCAGCAACATAAGGAGTCGAAAATGACGTACCGGAGGAGATGGCCCAAGAACTTCCATAAAGTCCGTAAACAGATCCACCTGGGGCAGAAACCGATGGGTAAAAGTTGTTTTCAAAAGTTGGGCCGAAGGAGGAATAGTAAGACATTTGTCCTGATCCAACATCTTGTCTTTCATAGGTTATAAAATCAGCATTCGGATCAACGTAGGCGGAAATTGTATAGTTAGCATCATACATCGATACAATCCAATCCCCAAGGGTTGAATTGACTTCAGCAAAGTTTTCAATGTATTCAGTTTGCTGTGAAACGCTGCTGAAATCTGGAGAATAACTGTTCATTGCTAAAATTAAGTTTTTGTAGCCTCCCTGTCTAACTCTTGAATATTGGACAGATACTGTACAGTCATCAGACTCGCTTACAATCATCAAATTAGTATCATCGTAAGTGCTGCTATCACCGTTGTATCCTAATGGATCATAATCACAGATGTTGACCGAAGAGTATATCACCGGGTATGTTCCATTGAACCCAACTCGGCTACTAGACTGGCCATAGTATAAACCATTGAAAATTTGAGTATCTTCATCTTTTGTAGCAGAAAAAACAATAGAATAGGCAATACCTTGTGTGCTGGATGTGGATCCTACTGCAAGAACATTAGTACCCGAAGCACCAGAGTTTGCCAGAAAATTTCCACTTGTTCCATCATTTCCAGCTGCCCAAACTACGTTAATTCCACTATCAACAATTGAGGCTGCCGCTAAAGAGAGTGGTGTTGTGTTGTATCCTCTTGTACTTCCAATTGAAATTGATATTATGTCCACACCATCCTCAGCAGCCATAAGGAGTCCTTCTAGAATGAGGTCTGTTGATGTTCCATCCAAGCATCCAAACACCTTGTACATTCTTATTTTAGCCGAAGGCGCAACACCGAGTGCATCGTCAGTGTCTGCAACAATTACAGACGACACAAAAGTTCCATGTCCAAGGCAATCATCAATGTCACCCCCGGCGTTGATTGTAGGGTTTGTGTCATACGGGTTATAATCATCATCGACCAGGGCGTATCCACCCACGATCTTGTAATTGCTTCCAATGGCTCCACCAAAAGTTAAATCTTCGTAATTCACTCCGGTATCAATAACGCCAATGACGACTCCATCACCATAAATGCCTTCTTCGTGAAGTGATTCAACTCCGGTAACGCTATGAGGATTCCACGCAGGCTGCGAGTAAGATTCTTCCTCTGCAGCAGTTGGAAGCGAAACATGTTCGACTGGCCAAACATTTTTGACATAACTTAAAGAGGCAATATAAGAAGTCGCGTTGTCATTAGACACTTGAATAACAGACCCCTTAAAGAAATTTGACTTATAATCTGTGTAAAGGGAGCCCTGGTACCCCTGAGACGAAATATCTTCGACCAGAATACTGGACAATGACGAGATTTCAGATCGCTTTTTCAAAGCACTCTGGAAGCTTCCAGGTGTGTTGTCTCTCCTTTTAAGTTTTGACGAGTCCACCTGTTCTTCATCATATTGGATAATAAAATGACCAGGGATGACTTTGCTATTTTGAGCCTTAGGAATAGAACTAAAGTCAAATCCTGCTACAGCCACAACAAATATGACGATAAGTGTCCAGAAGTGAGCGACTATCATTTTTGTTGCAGTATGGAGCGCAGTTCCCAATGGCAAGAGTCAGTGGGTTGTGGGTTTACCAACGTGCTCATTTATATAAGAACTACGTTACGTTACGAGACACGTACCCGATATTCCCGATGACAAAACCTGTATTCAATAAGATCCAATCTAAAGGTTGTATGATGTCGAAGAGACAAGGGTAGCCGAAATCTCCGCTCTTCATGGAAACATCTTATTGTAGAGGTACAAAGTTGCGAACGCGCTTTGGTTCCTCAATTCTGTAATATACGCTTTGAATCACGTCCTACATTTGTGTTATGGTCTCGGAAAATGCACTCTCACCTCATCATTATTAATACGCGCTCGCTCAAGGTGGGAGAAGAAGGTCCACCCTAAATTTCCAAATCCATTCATTTACGAAGTCGACCTGCATGCAGTGTCAAACATATCCTGCTAAGCGTTTCCTAAATCGGATGGAAGACTTGAAAAAATAACACAAATAGTTTTTCAAAGCACACACATTCAATGTATGACCACAGATGCGTAGTATTATGGATTTTTGGCTGCATAAGGACAATAAAAATGTCACTTGTTCAGAACTTAGCTTAGCGACATGCTTGTAGTGTAAGCAGATTTCAAAAATAAGAAAAAGCCTGTTCTATACGTTTCCGTTGATCCTTTCTGATTGTGACCTTTTATGGCTTTAGGGTACACTCAGTTGAATACACATTTAACTTCTTTGAGGCAA
The DNA here is from genome assembly GCA_030557505.1 of Ogataea maris. Taxonomy (NCBI): domain Eukaryota; kingdom Fungi; phylum Ascomycota; class Pichiomycetes; order Pichiales; family Pichiaceae; genus Ogataea; species Ogataea maris. The sequence goes on along the minus strand of JAKTPG010000089.1, from coordinate 5,725 downwards.
TTTTTTCTTGCCAGAGTAACGTTACGCTACTTCTGTCAAGACTTTTGTTTGCCTCACCTAATGCTCGTATTGTAAGACGGTATGTGTCCACGAATGATTGAAAAGCAGGTCTTAATTCAATATCAAATTGTAAGAAACAAAAGACTATTGGCTTCTTATATCGAGGTGTCAATCTAATTACTTGTGAGAAGATGAAATCCAAAAGGCTTTTTTCGAAAAAGCCTCTATGCTGATGTTGCTCATGGTTGCGAGTTACTTCATACACCTAATTTCTTGATCTACACTCATTTGGAGGACACCTAAAAACACTAAAAGGTAATTCCCTACGTTTTATTATGAATTGAAGCTCCATTTTCCATCACTGTGGTTAGACACTACAATCATTCGAACATCCAATCAAGCAGGACATATAACTTTTGGGAAAGTTTATCTCTTTCTAGACATTATGCGCTTGTACTATTTGTACCAACGTCAACAACTGCTGAAACGTTATGGGCTGGGCCAAATGTTAAATTTGATGCATGTTATCAATTTACATTAACAGCTGTACGCAGTTCACTGCCATGAGTCAACCTGATCAACACAAAAACAGTTAATTCCCAATCTGATAATTCATTGCCAATAGTGAACTTGTATTCCGATAAGTACTAACAGAGTGTTGGGGGCAGTTCAACGTTTTCATGCAAGTCTTGATCAGTTTGCTTCTTGTCGCGAATGCTCCCAGTGAAATAAGTGTGGTGGTGAAAAAAATTGATTTACTTCAGTCAGATTGGATGGCAAACTCTTTCAACATTATTTTTACATGATATATTCGTGTTCGACAATCATATTTCTGCAGCCTTTGCCAGAACCAAAGAAATGCATTCTATTTAGAGTAATACGAGCTGAACTCCTAAAACTGTAAACGAACTCTGTGATGCTGTGTTTCATCTCACATGACGACTTTAACTTCAAAGACTTACTTTCCATTCCACTTCACGACGATCTCCTTGGGGGATTAGGAGAATTAGGCGAGCTGAATCATTACTTTCCTGATAAGGAAACAGTTTTTTCCAATGCACTGCTATTTCCTCCCTTGTCGCGAACCAAACATCTTCTTTCGATTTGACATATTCTAAAAATTTTCTCAAACCAGCTATTCTTCCGGGATGTCCGATAATTCTTGAGTGTAGTCCCACACCCATCATCTTAGGATATCCCTCTTTCCCTTCTTTATACAGCTCATCAAAAGAAGAAATCAAATATTCACTGAATTGCGAGCCTGTCACAAAAGCTTGGTAACCTGCATATTTGTAATCATTTGTATCCATTGTGTAAGAAATTGTAAGCAATCCCTCCTTATCAGCTCCAGGATAGGGGACCCAATATGGAAGATCATCTGCGTATGAATCAGAATACCAGAGTAATGGAATCCCGAGTTCCTTAAAAGTCTTCGCCAGAAGTGATCTTGATCGTTCAGAAGCCTTGTTATGAATCATTCCGTAATACCAACCTTTTGGAGGTTCTCCAGTTGCCTTTACAATAGCTTCAATACATTTATGGATATTACGCTTCTCTTCATCCATCGTCCAAAAGGAACGGTCAACCCATCTCCAGCCATGCGAGCCAATTTCATGTCCTTAGTTTTTCATTTCCTCTGCAACATCAGGGTTCAACAATAATGCTTGACCGACTGCAAAAAAAGTGGCTTTAATGTCGTACTCTTATAGGGTTCTAAGAAGTCGCCAAATACCTGCTCTGCTGCCAGTATAAAGACTCTATGTTGACGTCTCCGGCACCCCCTTGTATTAGTTCCAGACCGGGCCCAAGCTCACTAGCAAGCACTTCAGTTGAGTTGTCGCCATTTACTGGAGTTGATTCACTTCCCTCCTCATAATTTACCACAATTTGTATTGCAATCTTGGCATTATTAGGCCAGCATGGGTCAGGAGGGTACTTTCCATACCCAATTAAATCACGAGGGCCGTAGTCCATTATACTGAATATTCGCACACTCTATTTTGCAGGCAATCAAGTTTTTCATTTTTCTGATAACAAACTTCGGAAAGCCCGAGTTACTTAAATATTTCAAATCTACTTATCTATGTTTCGGCCCGAAATTCCGATAATGTTTATAAAAGAGATTTAAATTATTCAACAAGAAATTTCTTGCAGCTGCCGTGTTTCGTAATCAGTACAAAAAAAATGCGTCCTTTGAAGGCGGGGGTATACGTTCCGTTGCCATGTTTCTTTTTTAATAACGAGGATGTGAATTATGAAGCATTTGCCACTCATGTTAAGAGGGTTTACAGGGAGGGTATCATCCCAGTTGTCTCATGTTCAATGGGAGAGGCACCACATTTGTCGCCTCCAGAAGGAATTAGCTCAATCAAGGTGGCTAGACGGACCCTTGATGAAACAAACCTTTCAGATATGGCCATAGTGGCAGGAGTGGGAGCTGGTTCTGCAAGAGAGACGATTGAAAGATCCAAAGAAGCATGCGCTACTGGTGCTGATTATGCTCTTGTTATTCCACCGGGATACTATGCTGGCTCCTTAACGGAGGAAGCCATAAGTAATTTCTTCTTAAGGGTTGCAAAAGAATCCCCCTTACCAATCTTGATTTACAATTTTCCTGCCGTATCTGGAGGTATCAACTTGTCAAGTAGTACGATTATAAAGCTTGCTGTCGAATCAAAGAACATAGTAGGTACAAAGCTCACCTGTGCTTCCGTTTCTAAGGCTGGTCGCATTACCAATGCTACAAAAGACATCCACTACGACGTTGCCGGTAAATCATTCTTGAAATTGGCGGCTTTTACTGATTTCATGTGGCCCGCCTATCTTTTTGGGGGTAATGGAGCCATTACTGGAGTTCCAAACTTTGCACCGCGGTCGTGTCAAAAGCTGTGGAAAATGACTTCCAGCAATGATCCGGATATTGAGTCAATTACTAAACTGAATGGCATCATCTCTCGAGCTGATGAAGCTGTTTCAGCCGCAAACATTCCTGGAATGAAAGCATTGCTGAATGAGCTGTACGGTTATGGGTTGCGACCCCGACCCCGAAAATTTTATCACAACCCTACCTTACATAATCTCTTACTCACCCCCTACATCACCTCTCGTACGACATAACCCATGTCATGTCTACTCTTACGTAATCACAGCACTCCCCCCCCCCCCCATCCTCCTCATCACACCCTATAAATATCCTCACTGCCCCGCTAACACAAACCTACTCCCCTCTCCCCCCCCCCGCTAACACAAGCCTGCTCCACTCTCCCGCCTCCTTTAACCCCCTCTTCATCTTCTCTTTCCCCTATACCTAATCCACAACTTAAAAAAAAGACTTAAAAAAAACTTAAAGCTTAAAAAAAAAACTTAAAAAAAACTCCACTTAAACTCCACTCATGCAACACACATCTTACTTAAACCCCCTTCCTTCTCTTCCCCTCACTTCTTATTTCCTCCCGCCTCCCCTTCCCTTTTCTCTTCACTTACATCACTATTCTTTCCAATCACCCAATCCACAACTCCTATATCTCATGCCTTTACACATCAAATCTTACCTAATCATTCAAAATGATTTAAACACTCAAAAAAAAATCACCAAAAAAAACCCACCACATTTAACCAACACACAACCACACAACCACACAACCATACAACGACCTTTCCCACCACCACTCTAAACCCCTTCACCAACTTCACCACCAATCTTAACTTCTGCCCTACTATCCTCCACCATCTTACAAACCTTCCATCCTCGCAGCCTCTAAATATGCTCTCCCCTGAGACATACATTCTTCAACAATTACGCGACCTGAACAGCAGGCTCCAAAGCCTAGGGAAAAGTCGCCAACGAAAAATCCAACGTGAATGGTAAGCTCGACACAATACGCAAAGAAATATATCGTCACATACTCTTGACTATGGTTTCTGATTATCATCGAAACATCACCTTGCGAAGGTCCGCTCCAATGCCTCTGTTTTTGACGAACTCGATCCGCAGGAAACCCTCCCACCCATCAGAAAATTGTCAGATATCGACGCCCTCAGTGCCGCTGACTGCAAGAAGTACTTGAGAGGCTACTTGGTCGAGCCTCTACCCCGAGGTAATGTAGCACTAAAAAACGCGTTGGCGTATATACTAGACTTTGATGCCCACAACTTTGTTTTTAGTGCATGACACAAATCTTCCTATCCTGAGCTCACCCCCTCATTACTAATTTCTTTATTTCTTGAATCAGAAGGCCCCTCATGCACACAACACTTACACAACCCTCACCACTCCCTTCCTGCTCGTCGCCCTGCTTCTTCTGGTCTCACTGCGTCCCCATCGCTCACTAAGTCTCACACTCTCAACATCAACAATGACTCCACTAGCTCCACTACTACTGTAAGTGGAGCCCACACTGCCACTCCATGCAACACTAGTCTACGCAACTCCACAAGATGACGCTCTCTAGGGTTTCAATGAATACACTTCATATGGATCTCATAAATCTGAGGTCGATCCGGGTAAAATGTTTACAGATATAAAGTCTCTGTCTCGCACCAGACTCTGACACAATAATGGCTTTGTGTTCTATAAATGCATACCAATTGCTCGCAGATTCCTTGGATCGCTTACTTCACGTAAACGTCTCTCACTCCTAACCTATTCTACCACCTAACAGGATCTGAGATGACAAGCCACTTTTACCTGAGATTAATGCAGGCATTTTCATTCTTGCTGTAAGCAGCTGATCCAGCTCTTTTTCCTACACAAAGTATAAAAACTTGACATTCTCTCTTGCCTCAATAACTCAACGTGTGCTGCCTTTCGTGGATCCCCAAAATACTGCTGTATCTTAATTGTACTTTATTCAGTTCAATTCTTCGTTCTCCAACAAAACAATACTTTGTGCAGAGAAGTCACGAAGTAGAGCAGCTGTACGTGCATTGTCATTACTTGTGGATCCTTCGTCATCTTCTGGGATCCCGGAAGCTTGTGCCTTTTCAACTAATCTGAGTACTCTTAAAGCACACTCATCCAGAGCTTTGAGGTCGAGTTCACCACTTGTCGCCAAAAAAGACACAATGTCGTTTCTACGCATTCTTGCAGGTCCCGGAAACTCAATGTCCATACCGGCCTTGTACGACTCATTGACCTTGTACGTCCCCCCCAGTCACTAATTACCGCACCCTGGTACCCCCACTCCTTTCTCAGAACCTGTTTCACCAAGTACTCAGAGTTTGATACATGCTCGTTATTCACTTTGTTATAAGATGTCATGACAATGCCAGGGGTGCTCTCCTTTAGTGCCAACTCGAATGGCTTCATGTAAATCTCTCTCAAGGCTCTTTTTGTGAGAATCGAGTTAGAAGCCAAACGGTCGTCCTCTATCTCGTTGCATACAAAGTGTTTGATAGTAGCCAAGACGCCCTTTGATTGTATCCCTTTCACTAAGCGGGCTGCTGTTTTCCTGTTACCACTGGATCCTCTCCAAAAGATTCAAAACCGCGGCCGTAGAGAGGGCCGCGCAGAATATTCATTGTAGGGCCCAAAATAATATGGATACCTTTGCTAATTGCTTCGTCAGCCATGAGCTCTCCGACCTTAAAATACATATGGTGGTCAAACATTGCGGCTAAACCTGTGCCGCATGGAAAAACCGCTGCAGGAGAAGAATTGAAGAACTGCCTGCCACGCAGCCCATTGGGCCCGTCCGAGCACCTGATCTTTGGGACATTTAATCGA
>JAKTPG010000088.1:0-21840 GCA_030557505.1 Ogataea maris | reverse complement strand
CCCCCCCCCCCCCCCCCCCCCCCCCCCCGCCCCAGCCCTCAGATGATCCAGCAGGCGACGCGCTGCTGTCCAACGTGTATCTCCCGTCGCCGCCCGCTCGCTCGCCTACCCACCCGCTCGCTCGCCCAGACAGCATAGCCCCGCCCCCCGCGCAGCATGAAGGCCTCCGCCAGCCCCTTCCACAGCCGCGTGGCCCACCTCCCCAGCCTCTACGAAGAGGACCTCGAGGAGGTGCCCATCACGCCAAAACGCGGGCCCGCACTCCGGAACACCCTCCGCACCTACAAGCAGAACGAGCCCACCCCGCAGTCAGCCACCGCCCCCAGCCCGCCAGCCCCCCACAGACCCGCGCTGGGCCCTGGAGCCGGCCCTGGAGCCGCCGCCGCCGCCGGATCCGGCCCCGGCCTCGGCCTCGGCGTGTCCATCAGGCCCACAAGAAGGCCCAGCGAAACCATCCTGTCCAGCATATCCCAGAGAGCAGCCGCATCCTCACACACCGCATCGCCCGGCCAGCTCAGCGACCCAAACGTCCCGCTGCCCAAGGCACTGCGGCCCCTGTCCTCCGGAAGCTCTGAAAGCTCCGACGGAACAACAGGCTCGCGGTCCAGGCTCTCCTCCATCACAAGCATTTCCTCCACTGAACTAGCAAACCTGCGGTCCACGCTGCAGCGCCAAGCTGTAACCACATCCACTGCATCGCCGTCGTCTGCGCCGCCACGGGCCCCGGTGCCGCAGCCCCAGCCCCAGTCCCAGCCCCATGCCCAAAAGTCTGTAGGAGCCCAGGGGTTCCGCTCTGCACCTTCGCTTATCAGAGACCGGCCTTCAAGTCAACCCGCATTGTCTTCCTCGTCTTCTTCCTTGGTGCGACAGCCGACAGTCCCCTTCTTGAGACGCACCAACTCGAAGACCTTGAGTAAGAAGGAAAAAAGCAAAATATATGACGAGTTTGAGGATGATGACGACATCCCAGAACGCTCCTCGATGTTTAATGTTCCCATGGCAATGAGCTCCACCGCCGCCATTTTCGACAACTCTGTTTCCAAAGAGCCCTTCAATATACTGAAGCAGGCTCGCAACCAGGACTCGGCCTCGTCGATCCTGATGAGCCCGCTTCCTGGTAACCTGGATCAGCACAGACGGCCTGTCACGGAAACACCAGGCCGGGCGCCCTATGTCCCCTCACCTGCAGCGGAGCCCAGTGGCTATCTGCCTAGCCCTTCTCTATCGAAGCATTCCTCTTTTTCGAGTCTGTCCCCCATGGCCCAGCAGATTACGAATTTTTACGAATACTCGTTGCAAAGCCATTTTGACACAGAGTTTGACAAGCGGTCGAGAAGGCTGTACAAAGTGCCCTCTCAAGTTTCTGTTTTGGAGCAGGATAGAAAAGGGCTGGACGACTCTAAACTGATGTCGCAAGAGAAGCTGGAAACACTATCGATAACCCGGCCCACGTGGCTGCCGCCAAAGAACAAGCACGAGTCTCTAAAGCATGAAAAGGAGTTTAAGCAAATAATTGAGGGATACGGCGAGGGCTGTAGAAAGGAAAACTCCCGAAAGGAGCAAAGAGACAGGGACAGAATGATTGGAGACGCAAGGCTCGTCTACCTCTCGGATAAAACAGGACTTTCTTCCTCCAACGTGTCGGAGATCAAAAAGCTGATGTGGCGGTCTGAGATTGAGCCGGCTACGAGATACCGTATCTTTGCAAAGGTGTTCATGTTCAAGAAGGGGCTCCAGGAGAGCGATCTTGAACACCCCAGCTTCCCATTGAGAGACGGTCCAGTGGATCTAGAATCCTTTTGTCGCGGCCGTCCAGAAATCGAGCCCAAGCTTCTGCGGTCGCTGCAGGGGCTCCTGCGATCGACGAGTCTGCGCACCGAGTGGAAATTCAACACGTGTGCAATCAATCTGAGCCTGCTGCACAGTGGGTGCAGCAGAGACCTGGCTCTCAAGACTCTGTATTTAGTGAACGAGTACGTTGTGACGGACGAGTTTGTGCGCAAGTTTGACAGCAACGTGCACAAGAACTCTGTCCTGAAGGTATACCTGAAGGACTTCAAGGACGACCTGCTGCTGGTGAACTTCCGGAGCGTGCTGCGGCTGCTGGACCATATGAGCAGCGAGATGGTGTTCACGCTTGTGTCTCTTCTCTCTGTCTACGGCGACTACAAGCTGCTGTACGCCTGCGTGATGACTGTTCTGCTGCACGAGCATTTTGGGTGGAACAGTCTCCAGCTGGTTCTGAACTGCCAGGGCCGCTCTCCGTTCAAGGTAGCTGACGAGGAGCTGTTTTGGAGCAGAGTCTACATGTACTATAAGAAGTTCTGATTACAGGGATGGAAATCTGAATATTTCATCATTTATGCACGAGCGAGCGAGAGCTTCTTTTCTCTCTCTCTGGGGCATGGCATTTTTTCCACCCCTTAGTAAAAGTTGTAGAGGAAAAATTTTGGAAAAAAGTAGTTACAGTAGTAGTTTAGTTCTTTTACTATATAAATCAAAAAAAAGCTTCCTGCTGAGCAGAAAGGAGCTTTCTTCACCTCTTTCCAAGGCCCACGCGCGGTTGCATATTGGACACAAGGATGCCTCTTGAGAGCCGATAGTGGGGTGCAGCATGATTCCTCGAAGATTCCTCGCTTTGGGCAGCGCGGCTCGCCTTTTTCCCGGGCGAGATAGCTTCACCAGAAGCGTAGTTTTCGTCTCCAAGAGGAAGCCCAGATCTGCCAAGGTGAGGGCCAGCGACAACGCCAGTAGCAGCGCCAGCAGCAATGCCAGCAGCAGCAGCAAGCAGAGAGGAGCAGGCAGTGCGAAGCGCGCTCACACACACATGATGCGCAAGTACGAGTCCGAGCTCAGCTCAAAGCTCGACTATCTTGAATCGTTCACAAAGAGAGTCCAGGACGATCTGGAGAAGAGAACCGACGCGCAGGCTCAGCAGCAAATGAAAGACGACTTTGGGCTTGATCAGCACCAAACGCCCGAGGCCGAGGAGCAGGAAGCAGACGACGTTTTCGAGGCACTCATGGCAGAACATGAGAAGAAGCAGCACAGCATTCCGCTTCAGCTCGGAGCTCCAGAGACAAAACCAGCGTCGCCCATTGGAAGCGCAGCGGCAGCTTCGCCGGTGACGGAAAGAAGCCTGCAGACACTGTTCCCAGAGATACAGCCGTATGTCACACTCCCCGATTCAATCGCAGAGAAGCTAACCAGCGAGGCACTAGAGAGCATAGCCTTTGAAAAGACGGAGAATTGGGAACCAGTGGTGAACTGCCTATATAACACGACAGGGTTTAGTAATGTCTCTACATTTGATATACACTCGCTGCTAAGACTGATCCCCAGATCGCAAAAGTCTCTAGTGGCCCCCAAGATCCACCAGATGTCCATCCGGGCCAATAAGCTGACCAATGTTCACATCTACAATGATATAATGAGCGCCTACAATACGGCGTCGGTGCCTGAAACAAGGGTTATCCTGGAGACGCTTTTACAGGAGATGGAGTCGAAGAAAATCAAACCCAATCTGAACACATATAGCATCATGATCAACCTTTACAGCAAGCAGAAGAACATCACGCTTGTAAGGGAGTATCTAAACAAGATAACATTAATTGGAGAGAAACCCACCATGGTGGTGTACACTACTATCCTGCAGTTGTATATTAGACTAAACGAAATTGATAAGGCGATGGAAGTCTTCAATACTATGAAGTTTCTGTCCCTCGAAACCTCTCCGTCTGCTGTTACTTATTCCTCTGTGATTTTGATGAACGTCCTGAATAATAACATCGAACAGGCGCTGAGTTTGTACGAGGAGATGGAACAGAAAGGTATAGATAGTGACAGTCAGGCGTTGTTAGCCTTGGCCAAGGGCTGTGCCACGCGTCCTGCACTGATAGAGCGCGGATGGATGTTTATCATAGAGTATTACAACAGGAACTTCCCTGTTGAGCATAGGGTCATGGAAACGATGATGTATCTTGCTCTGAAGGACCATGATATGAATCTTTCTAGAGCACTTTACTTGCAGATTACTGAAATACAGGCAAAGATCAGCGGACGAGTCGTGCCTGCCGGACCAGTCGCTCTCAAATACTTAATGAACTCATATTTTCATTTCGATAGTCGACAACGTCCAGTCAGCTGCGTCAGCGAGAGAGTGAAACCGCTAAGAAACCGCACAATGGAACTTTGTGATTTTAGGTTCCACACCGAGGCCCCCCCCCTTTTGCCCGTGCTAGACTTAAAGAAGGACATGATTCTTCATGAATGCACGGCTTTGCTTAGTTATCACCTGCAAGTTTTCCCAGAGACTGTGTCGAAGGAAGTGATTGAGAGCTACCTGTATGCCTACTCAAAAAGATGTGACACGGTGGGGCAGTTCCAGCAGCAGTGGGAGCAATTCACGTTTTTCAGACCCGATGACGGAGACAGCTCTGTCACAGTTACAGAAGTTCATGAGACTGAGGAAGACGCGGCCTCGGATGCAACAGGCGGGGCAGTAGTGATGAGATCACGGTCTTCAGGAAAGTTGAAGATTCCTAGAGATGATGGCCTTTATAATGCTGCTATTTATGCGGCAAGGCGTTTCAAAGATGTTGATTTTGCGCAGCAGATTTGGTCGGAGAGAGGAAAGTACCGCAAAACGAAGCCATTTCAATCACTCAACGCTGCTGAACAGGATAGGCAAGACTTCAAATTTGCTAGGGCAATGCTCTCCTGTTTGGTTGAAGCCCAGAGTCTGTTAGATGCTTATCAAATGGTTCTCGCATCGCAGAATCGCTTCATCTGGACATACTACCATTTGAAAGATCTGATGGTTTTGGCTGAGACGCAGGGCTATACTCGATTGAAGGAGGAGCTTTCGAAAGTCATCAACAAGGGCCATCGGTATCTACGAAAAGTGCCGTAGTGGCATATATTTGACATGTATATATATAATATGATAATATAAAACTGCATCATTTGAAACAGTTATAGAGAACTGCTCTTCTCATTCTGGTAAAGGGTGTCCAAGAAGCATTCAATGAGCTTGTCAGCGACAGACCCAGTTTGCAGACTGTTGGCGACACCGTACAACTGCGCTGTGTCAGATTTCACTTTTTCGTTGCTATTCTCCAGGTCCGTGGTGACCTCTTTGAGGTCTGATATCAGCCTATCAATAGCTGGCACAGTAAGACGAGTGACCGCCATGTGAAGAGCAGATGGGTTTTGGAGTGCGCTGAGGTGCCAGCCCCTCTTACCGAGAAGATCTCCTAGCTTGTGGACGTCCACTTTGTCGGACTTGAAGGCCACTACCGAGAGCAGCGGGTTTCCAACAACCTCGAGCGCGGGAATCTCGTTCTCAATTGCCTCTCTGAATCTCCGGGCGGTGAGAATAATGTCCTGGCAGGACTTGACGTATCCCTCATCACCCATGTAGATCATTGTGGCCCACGCACCCACTGTGAGGGCGCCAGGTCTTGAGCCGGCAAGGGTTGGGGATCCATAGAGTCCTCCAGTCCAGCTTGTGGAGATGAAGTACTGGTAGCGTCTGTAGTCACCTGATCTGTAGAGGATCAGGGACGAGCCCTTTGGAGCAAACCCGTACTTGTGGGTGTCGCAGCTGATCGATGTCACACCAGGGAGTCTGAAGTCGAAACCGGGGAGTCTCTCATTGAACGACTTTTCGTAGTACGAAATGATGAAGGAGCCCAGGCAGCAGTCCACATGGAGAGGAATATTATAACGCACGGCGAGTTTTGAAAGACCTTCAATTGGGTCAATCACCCCGTGGGGGAAGTTTGGTGCCGAGCCGATGAGCAGGCAAGTGTTTCTGTTGATGAGCCGCGCGGTCTGTTTGAGGTTTCCCTGGTAGTTCTCGTCCACGTCCACGAGCCGCAGCTTCATTTTGAAGTACTCTGCTGCCTTGAAGACGGCGGCGTGCACTGTCACTGGAGCGATGATCTCGGGCTCGACGATGCCCTTTTCGGCCTTGGCCTTTTCCCTGGCTGCCAGGCAGGCGAGGAGCAGGGACTCGGTGCCGCCGCTGGTGGTGGTTCCGCAGCCTGTGGCAGGAGCGTTGAAGAGCTTGAGGACCATTTCGACGATCTCGCTCTCCATCTGCCTGACTCCTGGGAAGGCGTCTGGGTGAAGCTGGTTGGCGACGGCGAACTTGTGGAAGGCCTCTGTCTGGAGGTCGATGAGCTTACTGCCCCCGTGGTAGACGGCGCCGGAGAGCCTGCCGCCCTGCCAGTTGGCGGCCTTGATGGCACCGAGGTCCTCGAGCTTCTGGAGCACCTCTTTCTCTGTGAGGCCGTACTCGGGCACTGCAGCGAAGTCGACGGACTCTGCGGTGACCATGAGCGAGTCCTCGAGCTGTTTTTTCACCTGCGCGATCTCCTGATCCACCCTGGATTTCATGGGCGGCAGTTGGAGGAGGCGCTTGTAGAACGCGGCCGCGGTGGCGACGTAGGCGCGCTTGAGGCAGCTGAGCAGGCCGTAGCCGTACAGCAGGACGGCGGACTTGCGGAGCCATCTCGCGAGGCAGTACGCGAGGAGGAGGTCTTTGAAGAGCGAAATCCAGGAGCTCGCTGCAAAGTACGCTGCGGCCCAGAGCTTCAGGGCCTCGCCGCAGCTCAGTGCGCGCTGGTGCACGGAATCCATCTGCTGCGATCGCCGTGTGGTGTCTTGCTGGCTGTCGGCCGAGTGCGTCCCTGTTCGTGCAGGGGCGGTGTGTGTGCGTCGCTGGGTGGTGCGGTGAGTCTAAAGAAGAAGGGGGGTGAGTTAGGATAAGATAGAAGCCGCGATATGCCGGCCCCCTCCCGCCTGGCTATATACTTTTTCTACTGTGTGCGTACGCGAGTCGACACACCCGCCCACTTTTTGTTTTCTTTGTTCTCCCCGCCACTACCCATAACCCCCCACGCCTGCCAAACAAAGGCTGTGCTTAGCCTGTGCCGGCCTGTGCTCGCTCGCTTCTGGGGCCTGTGCTTTTTCGCTGCAGACAAAATTGTTCAGGCCGCTCCGCTCACTTAAGCCGCAGGGGGGAGCACGCACACGGGCGCAGTATAAAAGGGCACCGCTCCCCCCCCCGCCTCCCTCGAACAACAGCCCTCGCTCCCCTCCACAGCACGATGGGCGACATAGCGCGCAAGAGACCGCACAGCGAGCTGGCGGCACCGCCGCCGCTCGCAGGCCACCAGCTCTTGCGCAGCGGCGCACAGAACAGACCGCTCCAGATAAGCTCCGTGATAGGCATCTCCCGCTCGATATCGGCGTGCAAGCGGTGCCGCGTCAAGAAGATCAAGTGCTCGCACGACTTCCCCAAGTGCTCCGCGTGCGAGAAGGCCGGCGTCGAGTGCGTCTCGGTCGACCCCGCCACGGGCAGAGAGGTGCCCCGCTCCTACGTGACCCATCTCGAGAACAGGCTCGCCTTCCTCGAGGACAGACTGCGCCAGCTCGAGCAGGACTCGGCGCCCGCCAGCAATGCCAGCAGCGTCTTTGGGGCTCCTGCCGCCGCCCCGCCGCTGGCGTCGCTGGTCGGCGCCGCACCCAGTGACGCGCACCACCCGCACGCACTGCCCTCCGCCGCCGGCCCGAGCCCTTCCGCAGACTCGAGCTGCAACTCGCACTGCCACGCCTCCCTCGCAACACCTCCCTTCTCCTCGCCGGGCTCGAGAACCGCCAGGACCAGCACCCCGCCAGCGCAGAACATTATAGACAAGGTGCACGTCTTCACCGCAAACTCGGGCTCAAAGGCGCCCCCGTCATTCCTCGGGGCAGCCTCGGGCATCTCCTTCGCAAAGCTGATGTTCGTAGCCGTCAACTTCAAAGGCAGTGAGCCCCAGGCCCCGGCAAGAAACAACTCGCTTGTGCAAGGCCAGCGCGTTTTTTCCACCATGGACCCTTCGATCATGAGAAAGACGGCAGAAAACTCAACCACCGCCCTGCTGCCTCCAAAACAGCAGGCTCTCGAGTTTGTAGCCCTCTACTTTGCACAAACAAACTCGCAGCTGCCAATTTTCCACAGAGAAGAGTTCCTGCACAAGTACTTTGAGCCCATATACGGAACTGTTCCGCAAGATGTCCCTGTTGCGTCGCTGTATACCGCTATCAACAGGGATACCCTCAGTACTATAAAAGACGAGGACACCTGGTACTACCAATATAAAATGATTATTGATTCGGAAACACGCAGGGACACAAATCTAGACCCGCTCACAATTTCCTCTGCCATCCCTGTTCCCGAAAAGTTCCATGTGCCGCTTTACTTTATGAACATGATGTTCGCCATCTCCTCCTCTCTGACTTTACTACAGTACCCACGCCACATTTCGGACAACTTCAAAAATGCAGCAGATCAGTTCATTGACAGCATGTATTCCTCTCCAGACAGGCTTGAGTCCTTGCAAGGGATTCTAGCGCTGACATTATACTCGCTTATGCGGCCCGCTGTGCCGGGGGTCTGGTACATTCTCGGATCAGCACTCAGAATCTGCGTTGATCTTGGACTTCACTCGGAAGGCGACACGACCGGAATTGACGCCTTCACCCTAGACCTCAGAAGACGTCTTTTTTGGTGCTGCTACTCTCTCGACAGACAAGTTAGCATATACCTTGGGAGACCATTCGGTATCCCAGAAGAAAGTTGCAAGGTGCCGTTCCCAAGTCTGCTTGACGATGCGCTCATAACAAAAAATGCTAAAAAACTGGCAGCATTCTCACAAGTTCAGCCTTCCTACAAGACTGTTTCGATCGCGATGTTCAAAATTAGAAACTTGCAGGCCGAGATTCTAAATATCATGTATAACCTGAGAGAACTCCCACGCAAATACATGTCCATGAGCGATTGGTATACCGATATTTCAAATCGTCTGGAACAGTGGAAAGATGAAGCTCCAAAGACAGATAAGGCTATGAATTGCAATTTCAATGTCGCATTTTTTGATCTCAACTACAACCATGCGAAGCTTATACTCAATGGACTCTCCCCTGGAAACTTGACGCCGATGCCGCACAATTACTTGTATCTGGCGGATGCTTCCAGAGATATGATAAAGACTTACTATCAGATGTTTTTAAACAGAGCTATTAATTACACCTGGGCCGGAACCCAGAATTTATTTATGGCGGGATGCTCATTTTTGTACTCTATATTCAACTGTGATCAAGTCCGCAAGAAAACCTCCATTTCTGATATCCACTCTCTAGTGTCGCTTTGCAGTAAGATCCTGGTTGAGCTTTCGGATAAGTGCGATGCGGCGAGCCATTGCCGGGACATTTTTGAACTTCTCTCCAGGGCAGTTGTGAAAATCAAGTATGGAAGTGAAAGCCATAGCGTTGATTCATTTGATGAGATGATCCCGTCATCGGATACGATACAGAAACTGCAACCTGGACGGCATCTTTCTGAAAACGTCAAGCAACTGGTTGAAGGCCTTCCGAGTTCGGTGGTCGTTGAGGCTTTGGAGCAAAACGTGGAGCCCTCTGTGCCACCGAACATACCTCAGAATCTTTCTGTGAACAATTTCTCTGACACTTCGCGTGCTTCTGGCTATAACGATGCTGGCTATATCGAACAACTGAACACTGGGCCTGGATGGCCAAAGCAAGAGAAGCAGGATGACATGTTCGAGTGGGCCACGAATGACTCCGATCTGACGCATTTTTTCCAGGAGTTGAAGAACGTTGAGTCGCCGACGTCCTCCGCTGGGTCCTCTGGCGATGCGGCCTCGCCGCTGCAGCAGGCGCGCGTGCCGGCTGTCGCGTTGCACGAGTACCGCCCCTTTGGCGGTGGCGGTGGCGGTGGTGGTGTGCGGAACGGCGAGCTGGCTGAGCCTGGGCAAATGCGGCCTTTTGCTCCTGTGCCGCAGTTTCCGCCGATTCGGCAGTACACCGAGACGCATCCTTATGGGGTACGGCCGCAGACGCCGGTGGTGCTGCCGCCGCTACAACAGATGCAGCCGTTCCGGACGCAGTCGCAGCACTATGAGGAGGCGAGGCGGGACCAGAAGCTGTCTAAGGAGGGCCAGAAGATATATCAGATGATGTCGCAGGTGCCTGCCGAGAGCATCTGGGACCAGTATTTTGCGCCGACGTACCTGAGGGACGAGGGGTGAGCGTATATAGACCCTGTGTAGTGTGACTTTACTAGACATTTTCGAGCTCGAGCAGCGTGTCGAGGCTGGCGGCGGCTGCTGGTCCGTCCTGCGCCTCGTACAGGTCGACGGCGACCAGCGGCTGCGTGGTGGAGCCCCAGAAAACGATCTCTGCGCTCACTATGGCGCCGGGGAGCAGGCAGGTGCTGCCGACGGGGAGCTCTGCGATGATGTTGCGGAGGTCGATGCTGAGCTCCTGTGTCGGGCGGTTTCTGCTGCTGCCACTGCTGCGGGACGCGGCTTGGCTGGTGGGGATGTCTGCGAGCGCGAGCAGGCCTGTTTCCTGCTCGTAGGCCCGGACCTGCCCGAGGAGGCGGATTCTGAGCGGGTTTGTCTCGGTCGCCCCGAGGCGCTGCAGCCGGGCAAAGCTGACGAGCAGCTTTCCCATGGTGCAGGCGGTGCAGGCGGGGCAGGCGGCGCTGTTCTCTCTGCGTGTTGGACTGTCGTCCTGCTCTGCTCTCTGCGTGCGTGTGTGTGTGTGTGTGTGTGTGTATTTGCGTATGTATATGCAGCGTTTTAGTTTTTCATCAACTTCATGTACATCTAGCTCTGTAGAGCCCAGAGCACAGCTCCACAGGCGAGTCTCCGTGAAGAGCCCAAGCGACGATGCTCAGACAGGCGCGGCGGCTGTCCACGCGGTTCAGCGCGGGCGACGTGGTGCTCGTGGAGCCGGTGAAGCGCACCACGAGGACCCGGCAGTGGCTCTCGAAGCCGCTGGCCCCGGGGAAGACCATCAACACCAACACGGGGCCGATCCGGCACGACGACATCATCGGCGCGCCCATCGGCGCGGGCAGCTTCACCACGGCCGGCAGCAAGCCGTCGCAGTACACGGTCCGCGTGCCAACCACCGAGGAGTACGTCAACCTCTCCGCGAGAGAGGCCCAGCCAATCTACCCGCTCGACGCAGCGGCCATCGTCAACCTCGCCGACCTGCACATCCACTACCCGAGGCTCGCGCCGGACGGCCGCCTCGCAGACGGCCCCGTGCAGGTGCTCGAGGCGGGCACAGGACACGGCTCGCTGGCCCTGCAGATCGCGAGAGCGTTGCACCCGGCCAACTGCTATGCGGCAGATGACGCGGCCAAGAGAGGCGCCGTCCTGCACTCCATCGACTGCCGAGAGCTGCACTCGCGCACCGGCGCAGCAACCGTGCGCGGCTTCAAGGGCGGCATGTACGCCCAGGACGTCGAGTTCCACGTCTGTGAGTCCCCGACAGCGTGGCTCGCGGGTCAGGCTGCCTCCTGGAGAGAGCTCTCCCGCTCGGCCGAGGAGGACGCTCAGTACGAGAGCGAGGACGCCTTCCTGAGCGCTGTGTTCCTCGACATGTCAGGCTTCGAGCAGCAGCTAGAGGCCTGCGCCAGGAACATGAAGATGAACGCCCTCATGATCATCTTCTGCCCCTCGGTCACCCAGGTCATGGACTCGCTGCGTGTCGTGGACAAGCATCCCGAGTACCATCTGCAGTTTGTGAGAACAGTCCAGCTTCTGGACGGCGCTGGCGGTGGCCTCAAAGAGTGGGACACCCGAAAGTCCACGATCAGAGCTACAGGGATGCCCGGCTGGGTGTGCAGACCGAAGGTCGGGATCCGTGTCTGCGGCGGGGGGTTCGTCATCATCTACCAGAAACGTGCCCTAAACGTAGCGAAAAACGAAGACATCCTGTAGATAGCTATATAGATACGTCGTACACAGCCCCATGCATTATAACTTTTGTCGATCAGAACTTCACCTTGGTGCGTCTTTTGTTCTGGAGCAAGATCTTCTGGAGTTCTTGCTGTTGCTCCTCTTCCTCCTCGTCCTCGAGCTCGCTCTCTGCGTCTGAGATTTCCATCTCCTCGTCCTCGTCGACCATCTCCTCTCTGGCGGCCTTGGCGGCCGCCTTCTCCTCCTTGATTCTCAATTCCACGTCTCTCATTTTGAGCAGCTCCGGGTTGTCTTCTATGAGCTTCATGTCCGCAGCGAGCTGTCTCTCCTTGTTGCCTCTCATTCTGTTCTTGTAGAACGCTCTCTCTCTCTTCTGTCTGATCTGTTCGATACGGCCCATGGCCTTCAGCGTCGTCGCAACCAGGTCCCGGTTGTATCTCACAGGCACGTTTCTGCGGCTGGCAAACGTCAGCGTCGAGTCCACCGCGAGCTCCTTGCCGGCTGCCTTTCTGAACGCCTTGGTCCACTTGAGCTTTCTTGGGTTTCTCTTCTGCTTGAACGCCTTGTGGCACTTGGAGCGGCAGAACCGGAACTCCTTGGCGTCGTTTCGCACAAACATGATCCCGTGTCCAGGGTACACCGGGGACGAGCAGAAGTGGCACGAGTACACTCTCATGGCGGATCGCTAGCTGCACTCACTGATGTGTTGTATGGAAAGATATCAATCAATAAATATTGATCTTTTTTTCTGGTCCTTTTTGATCTTTTGTTGATCTTTTTTGGCCTCCAATGAGCAATTCGTCAGCAAACAAGCGCTCTCTGACAAGCCTCTGCGTGTGTGGGTCGTGAGGATCAATCAGACACACCGCCAACGTTCTGGTCCCGGCTGGCGTGGTGGCTCTTCACGTTGCTCCTTTAATCAGTTAGTGATTTAGATATAAAATTTTCAGGTGATAAAAAAAAAAATTTTTTTTTCTCTCTCTTAGCAGAGAGGGAGGGGGGGGGGGGGGGGGAGGCGGCCTAAAGGGGTAACTAGTTGTGCGTGATCTCTATCACGTGATTAAATCAAGCTGTTACCGCATCACTTGGTGAAAAAAAAAAAGAGAGGAAGAAGAAGATGGTGGAGTAGCGCACTTGTATCTGTGCACGCTGAAGCACACACTGGCAGGACAGCATCACCAGCCCGGCTGAAAGACATGTCTTCCATCCAGAAGATCGAAGTTCCGTCGCTCCCCGTGCCTGGAGAGTCGCGTGACGGGAACGAGGACTCGTCGTCGGCGGTGTTCATCCCCACGCAGCAGGTGTACAGTGCGCAGCCGGTCGAAGGCACGCTGGAGCGGTACTTCAACAGCGCGACGGGCTACATGGGCGAGCACCCGCTTCTCACGTCCGTCGGGGCCTTTGCGGCGGCGTACGTCGCGGCCGGCCTGTACAAGCGGCTGTCGCCAGGCTCCACGTCAAAGTTCTTCAAGGGAGGCTTCGATGCCAAGATGAGCGCGAAGGAGGCCCTGATGATCCTGGACCTCAAGGAGTCCACCCTGACTAAGTCCAGACTGAAGGAGAACCACAGACGAATCATGCTGCTGAACCACCCAGACAAGGGCGGGTCGCCGTTCCTGGCTACAAAGATTAACGAGGCAAAGGACTTTCTAGAGAAACGGGGTATCAACAAATGAATGAAAAAAAGACGATGGCTGCTGATGACTAGGCAGGCAGCGCTGCTGCGCGCGTGTACATAGGTCTGTTTGTTTTCGTTGCGGCTACTACCACACCTTCCAGAAGGGCTTTGGCTTGGCCTTCTCGGCCGCTGCGATGTCGCTCTGCAGCTGCTTGAGCTTGAGCTGGCGGTCGGCGATGTCGATGGCCCGCATCAGGCTCTCTTCCTCTTTCTGCTGGATGTGCTCTGCGTGAACCACGTGCTTTATTCCGTATCTGTCCTTAATGAACTCATTGTTGCTCTCACTGCTGCCGACCAGGTTGCCGGCCTCGTTCTGCTCGTACATGATGGACGGGAGCGGGGTCTGCGGGAGCGTCTGGTTGCGCTTGTAGTTGTAGAGGTCGTTGTAGTCGTCCGCCGACAGCTCGCCGAGCAGCAGCTCTTTCGCACGCAGCTGGAGCCGTCTGAACGGCGCCACCACGTTGTCGTGGTCGTTCCACTTGTAGAAGAAGACGCCAAACACAAAGACCCCCCACATGAACGTCTTGCCGACCAGCGTCGCGCCCCGGTCGAAAGCGCTCAGGTGGTTCACCCGGCGCAGGACCTTGTACCGCCCCGGGTACAGCTCGGACAGCGGCCGCGGGAAGTACTGCAGCTTCTTCATGTCGATGCGGATCTTGCCGTAGTCCGTCGCGTCCTGCGCCACCTTCCCGCTGTTCTTCTTGAGCCTGCCCGGCGTGTCGAACTCGCTCGGGTACCCCTTGGCAGGCCGCGTCTCCGCCGGGTCGTACGGGTTGTACGGCGCCTTTGGCTGCACCCAGCCGCTCGGGTTCGGCCGTCTTTCGAAGCTGCTCGGGTCAGCAGCAGTCATGGTCGCGGGTAAGAGAGGCGCTGGCTGTGCGTTCGCTGTGCACACACACACACACTCCGTCAAGCCGCTTCTCAAGTGTATCTACTGAAGAATCTGCTTACATACCTCGCTTTCTCTCTCTCTCTCTCTCTCTTTGCTTCTCCCGCTACAGTAAGCTCCGCTCGCGTAATTCATTACCTCAGCAGTGCACACCTGTTTTTTTTTCCCTGTGAGCACCCACCCACTGTGCCAGCTACATAAACGAGCCCAGGAGCCAACGCAAGACGGCCGGGCGCGCACTGGCACGGCACACGCGACAGACGGCCCCCGCTGCTCCTCCATCG
Source organism: Ogataea maris (assembly GCA_030557505.1). Taxonomy (NCBI): domain Eukaryota; kingdom Fungi; phylum Ascomycota; class Pichiomycetes; order Pichiales; family Pichiaceae; genus Ogataea; species Ogataea maris. Next base: position 7,203 of record JAKTPG010000088.1, on the reverse strand, counting down.
CGATGCCCGTGTGGAAGAACCTGGCGCGCTTCTTCTGGCTCGAAACGCTGGACACAAGGCTCCATGCGCCGGCGAGCCAGCAGAAGAGAGACGCGATCGCAAAGAAAGCGCACGGCTCCCGCTGGAGCACGCTCGAGTTCCGGTTCTACCTGCTCGTGTTCGCCGTCGTCGTCCCGCTCATGTACAAGACGGCCATGGACGCGAGCGACGAGACAAACCCGAACTACTACATCTACGAGGGGATCCTGAGCGACGGCTGGATGCTCGGCAGAAAAGTGGACAACTCAGACAGCCAGTACAGGTTCTTCAGAGACAACATGCTGCTCCTCGTCTTGCTCGCGCTCGGCCACTGGCTCTGCCGGCAGGTCGCGCTGCACTTCAACGTCCGCCGCCTCAGCTTCGATCTCGGCTTTGGGCTCGCTTTCCTCTTCGGCGCCCACGGCTTCAACTGCCTCCGTATCCTCTTCCATGCTGCCGTGATGTTCCTCTTCGGCAGGCTCTCGAACAAGAGCAGAATGCTGAGCTTTGCGCTCTTGTGGGGGTACGGCATCGGCTCGCTCTTCCTCAACGACAAGTACAGACAGGTCCGGTTTGGTGAGCTCTGGGGTCCGCTAGCCTTCATGGACTCCTTCTACGGCATAATCTCTCGCTGGGATGTCTTCTTTGGCTTCACGCTGCTGCGGCTGCTCAGTTTCAACCTGGACTTCATCATGCGCAAAGATGCACTGGCCGGTGAGCTGAAAGGACAGCAGACAGAGTCTCCAGAAAAGACGGACCCTCCCAAGAGGGAGCCAGCGCCCCCTCTAGAAGAACGAGACCGGCTGGATTATGCGCTTGACCTCAGCTCCTACAACGTCTCAAACTACCTCGCATATGTCTTTTATACCCCGCTGTTCATCGCAGGCCCTATCATCACTTTCAATGACTACATGTGTCAAGCAAAAGAAACCCTGCCATCTATCAACTGGCGGCGAACCACGATGTACGGGCTGCGGCTTCTCTTTTGCATTTTGGTGATGGAATTTCTTATGCATTTCATCTATGTGGTGGCGGTATCTAAAGCTAAAGCATGGCATGGTGATACCCCCTTCCAAATCTCAATGATTGGCCTATTCAACCTGAATATGATCTGGCTCAAACTCCTGATACCGTGGAGGTTCTTCAGGCTTTGGGCCCTATGTGATGGTATAGATCCTCCAGAAAATATGATTAGATGCATGGATAACAACTACTCCACCTTGCAGTTCTGGAGAGCGTGGCACAGATCTTACAACAAATGGGTCATCAGATACATTTATATTCCAATCGGAGGGTCAAGATACAGGATTGTCGCTTCCCTGGCTGTCTTTTCGTTTGTGGCAATTTGGCATGATATTGAGCTCAGATTGTTGATCTGGGGTTGGCTCGTGGTGCTCTTTCTGTTGCCCGAAATGGTTGCCACCAAGTTGAGTCAGCCCTATGCAGACCGGTGGTGGTTCCGTCATGCATGCGCCGTGGGCGCTGTGATTAACATCTGGATGATGATGCTTGCAAACTTGTTCGGCTTCTGTCTTGGTAAGGATGGGCTGACGACGCTGCTGAAAGACATGTTCACGACAGCGGACGGATTTCTCTTTTTCGTCATTTCCAGCTCATGCCTGTGGGTCGGGGCCCAGGTGATGTTCGAACTAAGGGAGACAGAAATCAGAAGAGGTGTAAACGTAAGATGCTAGGTGTGTTTAGTCTATGTTATAATGAAATTTCCCTCTCATTTGTACATGTTCTTGTAGTCTCTGGGGCTGATGAATGATTTCTGAGGGATGCTCCAAAGTCCGTACTTGCGTCGCTTTGCACGGTTCTGAAGCGACCGGTACTTCGACTCTTTGCCATCGAACTCGGCGCCGTGCTTCGCCTCATACACTGTCGCGATACCGTGCCTTATCATTTCTTCGCTGACGTCTCTCAGCCCGTTCCACTTCCAAACGCGCACTTTTGACACGACCCGGTTATACTGGTCGCCTTGCAGCGGTTTAACGTAGATCCGGCGCCCCAATATGAACTTCCTCAGCCACACCAGGGCCTCGTCACTGAACGGCTGGGCGGGCTTCCCGAAATGCGAGCGTTCAGGAGCATCGACCCCGCAGAGGCGGACATGGATGGTCTGGCTCTTGAGCTTCCTGAACTGGTTTATTTCAGGCACCTTCCGCAGCCAGCCCCAGCCTGAAAAGAGCCCTCCAGGGAGATGGTAGAAGTGGAAGTTGTCGCCGTCCCCGACAGAGGTAACTTTGCCCACCAAGTAGCGTCGCCTGTAGAAGTGGGGAGGGATGTCGAGGGTGGTCGGTATGCGGCGCAGATTTGTGCGGTAGAATTTGTAGAGAGCCAGCACAGCCACCGACGAGCCCAGGCCGTACAGTAACACCAGGGGGTGTGTCGGCGAGACGTAGCCGGGCGGCTGCGGCTGCTGGCTGCTGCTGACCATCGTGGATCAGCGTTGATCCGGATCAAAGTGGAAAAAAAAAGACTGAGAAAAAGGAAAGGCCTGCGATTTGGGGAGGGCAGAGCAACGCGCAAACCACTCTCAACAAGCACCAGAGCAGCAACCAGTTGTTACAGTGGGCGCCTGCTGGCCACCGTGTCTCTCACAACGAGCTTGAGTCTGCCTGGAGAGACTGCATAGAGTGAGAAAGTCTCTCTTCGATTCCCCTGATGTTTATGTTTCGTATCGAAAGAGGCAAGAAAAAATATATCAAGGGGGTGCCTCTTTGGCGTCGATCGACGCGACGATCCCGGCTAAGCTGATGGAGCGAGCCGGGGCTGGGGGGGGGGCAGTAAGTTCTATGGCAGCATGCATCTTGGCTATATATATGGAAAACTGCCCCGAAGAGAAGTCAAGTGGCAAGCGAGAAGGGGGAAGCGGTCTGTGCCAGTGCAGTGCCCCGTCTCCACAGCCTAAAGCCGCCATGTTTGTGAGAAGCCTGTTGTGCAGGACATTCCCTGCACGCAAGCCCCCGGTCCGGCCGCGAAACTACGCCACCTACCACTACTTTGGTGGCCGGTCGTCAAGATTCGTGCCTCCGTTTGAGCTCAACCGGGCCTCGAGACAGTACCTGGGCGTGGGCGCGGTGGTACTCGGAGTGGTCGTCATCACGCACATAGAAGAGGCCCCCGTGACTCACAGAAAGCGGCTGATGCTGTGTCCCGCGTGGGTGGAGTCGAGGGCGGTGAACATGTCTTACAGGGAGCTGCTGAGCCAGTTCCGCGGCGCCATTCTTCCGAGCCATGACCCGACAACCGTCCGCGTCACGAAAATCATGCGCCGCCTGATCCACGCAGCGGAGGACTACGTGGACCCAGAGACGGGACAGAGGCTGAACCTGTTCGAGGACCTGCGCACCCACTCGACGCCGGCCATCGACTGGAAGATTCACGTCATTGACGACATGAACCTCATCCGGGGCCAGCCGACGCCGAATGCGTTTGTGATAGGCGACGGCAAGGTTTTTGTGTTCAAGTCCATTATCCCGCTTGCTGGCAACGATGACGCGCTCGCCACCGTTCTGGCGCACGAGCTGGGGCATCTGCTGGCGCACCATGTGAGGGAGAGGTTTTCCAAGTCGCCGGTCTACATTGCACTGGGGATGATCTTCTACTCTATGTTTCGCAGCTCGAGGTTTGGGAGCATCCTCATCGACCTCGCTCTAGAGCGACCCAGCTCGCGGGAGATGGAGACCGAGGCGGACTACATCGGTCTGATGCTCATGTCGCGCGCCTGCTTCAACCCTCGAGAGTCTCCAGACTTCTGGCGGCGCATGATCCGCTACGAAAAGCAGTCTGGCGGGAGCGTGCCCGAGGTCCTGAGCACCCACCCTAAGTCTCAGCGCCGAATCGACAACATCAATGAGTGGATGCCCAAGGCGGACAGAGTGTGGGAGTCGTCCAACTGCGGCCACGTCCCGCACTATGCTGCGCTGTTTGGATACCATTAGTGTGTACATAGAAGTTCCCCAGACAGCCTCTCCGTTTTTTCTTCTTTCCTTCCATGCATATATACGGTATATATACAAGTCTCTTTGTGCGTCGATCGACGCGACGATACTAGAACACATACGATACCAACAGGTGTGCGGTGTATGTGTATAGATTTCTCCTTGAGCTTTGTTTGGTTCGAAAACTACTGTCCAATGCCCGTCCTGTGTGTTCTTCCTTATACTAAGGAACAGTGAAGGGTGCCTCAGGTAGCGCTCTTCTGGTCTTGCGTTGCTATCTGTGCTGCTTGAGCCTGTGACAGAAGATGAGAATATCCAGCTCCGGCATCCCGAGAACGCTGCGGCTTGACAGGCAGGGCGGAGAGCTGCAGAACGGGAACATCCACTTTGTGCCTGTTCCGCAGTCGTTCGTCCAGCGGGAGCTTGTTGAGCTGCTGATCAAGCTGCACGGGCCCAGCCTCTTCAAGCTGCTGACTGCCAGCGGGACAGCAAAGGTGGAGGGCGACTGCCTGGACGACGCCGCGCTGCTCGAGATGTTTGTCTCGAGCATCAAGCAGATCATGAACCACTCCAGCTTGCTGGTCAACCACTACATATCACGCAACATGCTGCTGTTGAACACGAAGGAGCGCATCAAGGAGTCTTCCGCGAAGTACAGAAAGGTCGAGGAGCTGCTTTGCAGGCTGGCAGAGGCCAACGAGTCCAAAACAATCGTGATCAACGGAGCAACTTCCCGTGAGCTCGATTTGATTGAGTCCATTATCATAGGTATGAGAAATCTCCAGTACTACCGGTTCAGCGGGTCCTCCCTATACTACGACCACCATGGCTCATTCAGCTTCCACAACCAGCAGCCGGCCGATGCCGGCGATGAAGCAAGAGAGCAGGAACCCAAGAAGAAGAAAGGGCGCAAGAGTGGAAGAAACAAGACCGAAACCCCCGCACCCGTTCCTAAATCAGGGGAGACCTCGAACAGCGGGTCCTCGAGCGGGAAGCTCAGTACTGGCTCACATTCAAATGCGGCACACAACAAGAATATAGAGGAGTATGTTCCGAGAGTCTCGAAAAACAACCCCCTTTTCAGGGAGTCAAAGAACCAGCCTGTTCTAAGCGTATATCTGATATTGTCCAACCAGCTCAAGAGCCTTATAGATTTCGAAGGGCATGAGAGCAGCCTGATCATTACTTTAGATAATAACCTCAAGCTGTCTGCTGTGTCACGGAAGATTCCGATTCTAATGCCTATATGCATGAACTCTATCGAGCATTTTGAGGTGCTACTCGATGGAATGAAGGACTCGCCGGATCTATCTGAAACCCAAAAGCACATACTACTGACCTATCTGATTGTCACGAACAGGGACAAAGTGCTCTGCGGAGAAGGGTGTGAGATAGATTCCTTGGCTGAATGGGTGACTAATCAGCGCAATCTGGTTTTCCCTTTCCCAGCGTCTCTGCCCGAAGTTTATGTTCCACGGGACCTCGACAGGCTAGCCCTCGACCAGTTGGAGAACTTGAAAATGGGACATATTTACGATCTAAATCACTACAGCTTTTTTGACAGCTCTTTGAAGAAAGAGGAGCTCAACAAGAAACTCAAGCTAGAGGAAAGCAAGATCCCTTCAGAGTTTACATACAAGTCATACCAGCAGAAACTTGCTCGCCTAATAGACCATCGGCTGAGCGAGCTCGCGCATGATATCGCTGTGGGCCACGAACTTCTAGAATCGGTGCATTGTGATGACTCGAAGCGGCAGAAGTATCAAGAGCAGGTTGTTGAGGGTATTGGGGAGAAGTTCAATGCCTTGCAGGTTGCCAAAACAACTGCGTCCAAGCTGCAAAACCAAGTTGATAAGATATTCAGTGATCTTGAGCGGTTAGCAACAGAAGAAAAGGAGTCTGAGCGATTGAGGGTGCTATATGAGTCGAAGAGAAAAACGGGAGCTACAGAGGAAGAGATACGTGAACAACAGAAGCAGATAGCCGAGATGGCGACCCAGCTGGAGTCTCTGCAAGAGCAGGTAAGCAGACAAGCAGCAAAGAACGATCAACTGCGACTGGAGTACCAATCGAGTTCATCAAGGGCTGCGGAGCTGTCTTCGGTATTGGCCGATTTGCGCAAATCAGTTGATACCAAAAAAGTGGAAGCGGAAGGGCATTTCAAAAAGCTAGAGGAGATAAAGACGCAGAGGGAGAGAGATATGTACCGGTCGCAGGTGGCAGTTCTGGCGGGACAGAACGCATTTCTGGAAGGGTATATCAAGGTGCTTGATACATCAGCAAAGGACAGGCTGACTGCGGGGTCCCGCATGAGAATAAGCCGCAGTGGGACGCCGTACCAGGGGTGAGAGGAAAGGAGAAACTTACAGCGATGAGACAAGCTGGACCCCGTTGATGTGCTGGCAGTACTTGCCTCTAAGGGCGACGAGTGTGCGGTCTTTGTCGACGTTGATCTCTGTGCGTTGGCCGACTAAGTTTGTCTTGCTGCCGATGAAGCGCCCGTTCTGGTAGTTTGTATCGAACCTGACTTTTGCGAGATACGTGCTGAACTGGAAGCACACGCGGCGGATGCACTCGCCGTGCTGCAGGCTGATCACGGCCGCGTGCTTGACAGGTTTCCAGTACCCGAAGGTGGTGCTCCTGCCGTCGTGGCTGACGAAAGAGATGGACTCGATGTACTTGTTGAAGTTCACCTGGACGTACTTGAGGCTCTTGGGCAGCTTCGTGACGATCGAGCTGCCAAACTCCCTGGTGCCGACGAACTTGGATAGCTTGAGGTACGACGGCGGCGGCGGCGGGTTCATCAGGGCGCAGTACCTGAGAAGGCTCGCTCTCCGCTTCTTGAGGCTCTCCTCGTCAAGCTTCGCCTTGGTGCTCTCCACCAGCTTCAGGCTCATCACAATCAGCCCCAGCATCGCTTCCAACAGGCGCGGCGCGGCTTACTTAATCGTGCAGCGAGACACCTTCTCCCCCGCGTGCGTGTCTGTGCTGGCGGGCACAGCAGCCTCGTCCTCTTTATCGATAGCTGGAGAGAGATAACCAAACTCAGCTATTTATATAATCGTGTGCTGTGCTGCGCCCTTTTTGAAACAAGGGTGCACCGGCGGGGGGAGCGCCGGCGGGGCAGAGAATCAGGCTACAAAAAAGGGCGCGTACGTAAGCAATTACGTGTGGCATGGTTTTTCCCAATTAGGGTATAGAGATAAGGCGGTGGCGGGGGGGGAGATCGGAAGAGCAC
>JAKTPG010000087.1:2009-23773 GCA_030557505.1 Ogataea maris | reverse complement strand
CAGCCATTTTTCCGGAAGGTCGATGGTGTTGATGGCAAGGAAGTGATCAAGCAGGAGTTGGACTTGACTCGCTCACACTCAGACAGGCGCTGCTACGGAGTTAACAGGAGCAGCGACAGACCATGTTGGCGCGGTGCTGGCCAATACTGCGAGGCGGCGCCCGGGCGCCGCTGGTGCAGAGGCGTGCTGTCTCAGCGGATAGCGACCCCGGGCGGCGCGAGGCGGCCGAGCAGTTTCTGGCCGAGTTCAGGGCAGATCCACGGCTGCTGGGCCGGTTCAGGGTAAGCTATGCGCGGTCGTCGGGGCCGGGAGGGCAGCACGTGAACACGACAGACTCCAAGGCTGTGCTGCGGCTGCCTGCGCCGCAGTGGCACGCGGCGCGCGGCGCCTGGATCGATGCGCTGGTGTTTGACACGCTGATGAGCAACTGGGCCGACCGGGGGTGTCCGCGCGATAAGCGGTTCAGCTACTTCACGGCCGGCGGTGACGTGCTTCTGATGAGCGACCGCACGCGTCACCGGGACAGCAACGTGCGGGACTGCTTGGACAAGTTCGTGGAGGCTGTGCGGCGCTGCGGCGCGCCGCGGCCAGAAACAGACGAGGACACAGAGCAGCGCTGGGGCAGAATACACCAGGAGGAGACCAGGAACAGGTTGCAGGCCAAGAAAAAAAGGGCCCAGAAAAAACAGCAGCGTGCCAAGGTCCGGCTCGAGGATTACTAGCGAACGGGGCAGGCCGCTTGTCTGTGTACACATACATGGGGGAAGGGTCAATCAGTTAAAGAACAGTTAATAGATACGCAGGGCCCACCCTGGTGGGCCCTGCCAGGGAAAATAAAGAGGCTGTCATGTCGTCATTTCCGGGAAAAAACCAAAAAAAAGTGTAGTGAGGAGAGGAGAAGCTGAGGCTGAGGGATGGCTTTATCAGAGGGGAGAGGAGGCAGGAATGGGCTTGGCTGGCTTGGCTGGCTTGGCTTGGCTGGCTGGTTGCAGCGTCAGGCCTTGACAGCTCTCCAGAGGTCCTGCAGTCCGAGCACACTGGTGATGACCCCGGCGCCGGCAGCGACGCCCTCGTCTATCGACACCCAGTTGAGGCCCTTGAGAGCAACGAGCGTGTCGAGCGCGTTCTTGACGAGGTCGCGCTTCGCGCCTAGCAGCTGGGCGTTCTCGGCCTCGAGCGACTGTTTCTGCTTCTCGAGGCTTGCCTTCTCGTCGAGCGGGTCCTGGCCGTCCTGTGTTTTGAGCTGCGCGAGAAGCTGCTGCTTCTTGAGGGACGAGATTCTCCACTGTCTGGCGTCGCGGAGCAGGCCGCCTGCGAGGGAGACGAGCCAGAAGAAGTAGCAGATCTGGTCGATTTTCGTGATGATCTTGCCGTTTTTGTTTCTGAGGAGCCCGAGCATCTTGAGCCACTGGACCGAGTCGAACGAGAAGTAGAGCGAGTAGCCGGCCTGTCTGAGGGCCTCGGACGCGCGGAGGTACTTGTCGGAGAGCTCGTCGTCGAGGGTGATGGAGAGCGTCTTGAGGTGGGAGAGGGGCTTGAGCGCGCGCAGGGGCTTTCTGCTCAGGGTGAGGAGGGCCTGGATGCGCTTGGTGAGTTGGTACGCGGAGATGGAGTAGCCTCTTCTGAGGAAGTAGAAGGAGACGAGTCTGGCGACATACTGGAGGGTTCTGAGGAGCTTCTCGCGGCCGGCGTTGGAGTCGAGGAACTGGATGAGCTTAGTGAGCGTGGGGTGGTATGTGAGGGAGTCGCACACCATGTTGTGGGAGGGGCCGGGAGCAGGTATGTTATCTGGCTGGCTGGCTGGCTGGCTGGTTAGCTGGTTAGCTGGTTAGCTGGTTAGCTATGGCTAGGTATAGCTGGGTATGGCTGGGTCTGGCTGGGTGTTGCTGGGGCAACAGGCTGGGGGGTTACACGCTTGAGTTGCTCTTACGCCTGGCTTTTTGTCGAGGACGCAACAGCCACCAGCATCACACAACAGGAAAGCGTCCGCGGGGGCGGCGGCGGTTGCGCGCGGCGGCGGAAGTGCGAGCAAGCGATTCCCATGTGGATATATATATGCAGAAAACTGGGGGCGACGGGGGAGGGGGGGGGTGTGTGAGTGAGTCTGCGTGCTGCGTGCTGCGTGTGCGGGTGCTGCTGGGCGCTGGTGTATTTTTTTCTCGCTTTTCCTTTTTTTGCTCCGTGCCCCACAGGGCCCCCCTCGCCAGAGGGCCTGGGTTCCCGCCGGCGTGGCTGCCCTGCACGGCGGGAGGCGCACGGCAGGCGGCCTGAGCCACGCGGCAGCCCAGGGCAGCCCGGCCAGCCCCGGGCAGGCAGGCCAGGGCAGGCAGCGCAAAGAGGGGCGGGCGCGGGGAGGAGAGGGAGGGGGCAGCGAAAGCTTTATCCCACATAGCCTATTTTGTGCCTTTTCGACAGGCCCCCCCTCGGGACCGCGTCCCCGGCAACCGCACACCACTTGCGCTTGCTGACGGTGCGGGGCAGGACGCACGCAAACGCGCTCTTGCGCCCGCTCGCGCTGGCACGCGCTGGCTGCCCCTCTCCCACAGCCCAGGGGAGGAGGAGAGGGGGGAGAGGGGGGAGAGGGAGCGGCGGAAGCCGCTGCTGTGTGATAGTCGCGTCGACCGACGCTGGAGGAACTTCATATCGGGCATGACAGAAAACAGCACGGGGAAACAACAAAAAAAACACGAGAAAAAGCAAACAGGCAGGCAAAAAGAGAAGAAAGACACCTCCGTGTCCAGGGCAGCAACGCACTGCGCTCACACTGCCTCAGCCGAGCTACGCAGGCACACCTAAGCAGGCACGCACCCAGCTGGTCCCCCTTCCCCCTCCGCCTCATGCCGGAACTCCCCAAGGACGCGCCCCCACCGCCGGGCACCCCGCCCCCCGAAGACCCCCTCTGCTACCCGCTCGTCGCCATCGCCTACTGCGTCAAGTGCAAGTGGATGCTCCGCGCAGCCTGGTATCAGCAGGAGCTCCTCCAGACCTTCTCCTCCAAGCCCTCCCTCGAGGGCGAAAACACCTTCACAGTCAACAGCGTCCTCCTCAGACCCTCCCCCGTGCCCGGAACGTTCAGAGTCGCAGTGAAAAAGTCCCAGCACGACGACTGGGCCGTCGTCTGGGACAGAACAAAAAACGGCGGCTTCCCCGACTCAAAAGTGCTCAAGCAGAGAGTCCGCGACCTGCTCTACCCAGAGCTCTCCCTCAGCCACGTCGACAGACCCAGCTCCAACGACGGCCTCCTCGCAGGTCAGCATCGACACCCATCAGAGTCGCCCCGTGATCGCCCCGCCATCCCACACCCGCGCCAAAAGTCGTTCACCGAAGAGTGCCTTGAGTGCACCAGAACTTGGGAAGGCTAGCAAGCCTTACCCCCTCCCTTCTCCGACACCAATTAATATCCCAGCCATTCCAGCATATAATACATGGTCATATCTATAGGATTCAGCGAGTCAAAGTAGCTGTTCGGTAGCCGGCGATAGCCGGCAGGCGGCAGGTCGTCATAGTCGGGATTCTCTCGGCTCGGCATGTCTGCCAAAAAACCAAGAATGTAAGAAAGCGTAAACACAAGAGCGGCGGCGATGCTGAACACTTTCAACAGACTCTTGTAGCGCTGTATGCGCCGCTTGCTCTTGATCTTGCCTTTAAATCGGAGCAGCACGTCATCCTGCTCATCCACAGCCTGTCGCAGTCTCTCAATGCTGTCTTCTTCAGGCATGAGTGCCTGCTTGGTCGATGCAAGACGCAGTTCCAGCTCGTAGATATCAATGAGCTTCTCGTAATTGTCCACAAGTCTCTTATTGGTTTCCAGCTCAATGACAGATCCAGAGGCCGGGGACGCCACCTTGGACCTGGAACGCAGTGTGCTCTTCAGCACACTGAGCCGCTGAAACAGCTGTGACTTCTTCTGTTCCAGCGGCAGTGCGTCCACGCTGTTGAGGCGCGAGATCTGGTCTGTGATGTTTTGCGTCGCTCTGCTGCTGAGCTCACGCGTTTCGTCCTCGTTGAACAGCGTTCTAAAGTCAATTTCAAAGAGCGTGCGAAAAAGCACCAAAAAGTCGCCTTTCGTCAGCATCTCATTCGGGTGCTCCAGGATGGTATCAACCCAGAACGCCTTGTAATTGCTCGAAATCAGCGGCCTCCCACATATGGCCTCCACTTCCTCTAGAAGCGTGCCGGTGTCGGTTATTGGCAGGAGGGAGGAGTCCGTCAGTCGCGCCCACGCCTGGTCAAGTATCCTGTCAGCGGTACGTGTCATGGCACTCGTCTCTCGGTCACTGGTGAGCCGTCGCAAAACCAATGGCCCTTTCTCTATCAATCGCACTATCTCTCCCCTTAAATACACAAAACTCAACTGCATTCATTGACAAGAACAAGTCCATCCTTCCCTCCCTGTGCTCGCGTAAACTATAAGCTGAGTAAATGCTTATGTCACTCACTCACCCACTGACCGACTCACACAAATCAATAACACCCGTACACCCGAGGACACTTAAGTCCCCCCACCCCCTCCTTGAGAGTGTGTGTCTTTATAGGGACCGGGCCTTCCGAAAAAGGAAGGTGAAAAATTGCAACCACAACGATTACACACAGTTACTATTTGAAGAAAAAACCTGCTAGTGCAAGCTGTTTAGTGCAAGCGAGTGTTGGCGGAGAGAGACCGGCAGCGGCAGAGCGACAGCCCTGCCAGCTCTTTGAAGACTGTAAGTACTGAAAACTTTGTGTCCATGTGTGTGTGTGTGTGTGTGTGTGTGTGTGTGTGTGTGTGGGAACGAGTGCACTGGGAGCGGTGCTGCTCAATGATGATTTAGTTTAATCATGCATAGTTCAGCTGAATCTTTTTGCTGATGACAAAAACAAAACTTTTAGTCTTTCACCCCTATCTGAGACAGAGCAGACGCCGCCGCCCTTCAGTGCCTGTTACTCGTTACCATAGAGGCATCACGTGGAGCGTTATACCGGCTTGCGCCCGCTCATACTAACGCAGTATATATAGCTATGTATCTCTGACCGGCTTTAATGCATACATTCTAATAGGATACAGTTCACGAGGCACTCCTCTCTGTAGATCTGTAGCAATCAGCTTCCAGCCGGCCTGTTCAAAGAGCCGTCTGAAACTGCTGTCGGCTCGCGTCTTGCTCGAGTCCACCTCATCAAACACGTCCTCGTCTATATTAGTGTTGTTTTCCTTCACAACAAGCAGCCCGTCAGGCTGCAGCGCAATCTTGCACTGATCCAGCCAACGAATAAAAGCATCGTCTGGAAGGTGTCCACAGCACCACTGACACCACAGAAGGTAGTATTTCCCGGGCTCGGACGGAGTCCAGTCTTGCATCGATATGTCGTACACTTCTCCGATCTTGCCCTGTTCTTTAAGAGGTTTTAGTTCCACTTTCATCTGCTCCACAAACTGGGGAACAGGCTCCAAGAGGTCCACCTTGTCACACACTTTGTGTAAAAAGTCACGCGTCACACGACCTATTCCTGCCCCGAAATCAAGACCATATTTAAGCTTTCCAGGCTCGGTGGACATCCGCGTGCGTAGTTTGCGAACGAATGCGGTTGATCCAACAATGTCGGCCTTCGGAACGCTTGTCTTCTCTCCAAATCCTCCCAGCACGCCGTCCACCGATGCTTCAACCGATCCCCAATATTTCAGAGCATCACTGTAGTTGATCTGCGAGTCTATACTTGGCGGGCTTCCCAAGGCACTTGTTGCTGCGCGCTCCGAAGAAGATTGTCTTTCTGACATCGATGTACCTGCTAACTCGAGTCTTGGGCGAGCACCGTACCTGGATAGGTTCTTCAGTCCAGAATTTACAACTCTCTGCAAGGGAACCCCGCTCAACTTATATAGCATAGCCCTCACACGGCTATTCGCATGGCTGATGTTGCACTTCCAGTCTCTCACGCACACAGCTTGTGTAATTACACCACCACTTTAGCTGGAAAGCGAGAGTTGCACAGGCTTCACTATCCGACGCGTCGATTCTAAGATCGACCCGCAAGATTTCAGCAGGGCTGGCATACCCGTAAACTTATTTTGGCAGCGTCACATCAGCGACAATCAAAATTATTCAAGCCATCGACGATATCGAGTGCGCAGGTTCGACGAACTGCTTCCAGGCTCTCTCTTGGCAAAGATAGCTTTAGCTCTAGAGAAGCTTAGTCTGTATTAAGCGGTCATAAGCAATACTCTTTGATCTCGTTGTCGAAAGAGTGGGCCAGCACTGAGGAAATCCAGTTGACAGTCCTGTCGTTCCTCGTATAGCAGTTTTCTTTGAGACAGAACTTGAACATACTAGACAGCCAAAATGAGTGGATGTAAGTATGCCGCTTTCTCGCCTAAAGTGCGACCCAGCCTGGGCTCTAGGTTACTAACAAGCAGGTGCTTTAGTTCGGTTGTTGGACCTTGTCAAGCCTTTTGTGTCTCTTCTCCCGGAAGTGGAGCTTCCTTATCAGAAGAACGAGTTTGATGAAAAAGTCGTTTACACCATTTGCTCCGGTGCGGTGTTCTTGCTGGCAGGTCTGCCGCTGAACAAGGGCAGCCAGGGTGGCATTGCAGACGCCTTCGGCTGGCTGCGTGTGCCTTTTGGCTCCCAGGCTGGCACCGCTTTGGAGCTTGGTCTTCTTCCTGTGGTGACTGCTGCTTTTTTTTGGCAGATATTAGCCGGACTTCGTATCGTCAAGGTCAACTTCGAGTATGCGGGAGAAAGACAACTCTTCCAGTCGTTGCAAAAGATGACAGCTGTGCTGCTTGGATTGACTTATGCAGTTCTGCTAGTTGTCTCGGGCTACTTTGAGCCAGTGGATGCCTTTGCTTCAGGCTCAGAAAGCCTTTCTGTGTGGTCCAAGATGCTGGTTGTCGTGCAGATCACAGCAATGTCTCTGATCTCCTCACTGATAGTGGAGATCCTAGACAAGAGATACGGGTTTGGGCCTGGAATTTTGAGTATGATTGCCATGTGCTCTGCTACCCATTTTGCAACTTCTTTTGTTGGGCTTACAACGGCCGCAACGAACAGAGGTTACGAGTCTTCTGGAGCCCTTGTGCAGCTCGTGAGGAACTTGATGAACAAGCCGTTTGGAAATGCCATATATGAAGCATTTACGAGACAGAACCTCTCCAATCTCACGCAGGTCTACATTACTGTGTTTGCTGTCCTGGCGGTTGTGCTGCTTTCTAATTTCAGAGTGGACATTCCTGTCAAGTCCACCAAGGCTAGATCGACTGCGAGCATGTATCCCATTAGACTCCTGTACTGCGGTGCCCTCCCTCTGCTGTTCACATACACGCTGCTGTACAACCTCAACATCATAGCGTTTGGAATCTGCCAGATATTCAAGGGCACCCCATACATCTCTTTGCTCGGGAGATGGGAGCTGGATGACTACGCCAAGAGCCACTACAACTTGACATCTGGCCTGCTCTACTTGATTTCGACCTCGACGAATGGCGCGAACAAGTGGCTTGCTGTGGTGAGACCTTTCACGTACTCTGTGTTTGTGATTGTGAGCTCTGTGTCGTTTGCGAAAGGCTGGGCCAACCTGTCCGGCTCTTCTGGCAAGGATCTGTCCAAGCAGTTCAAGGCGCAGGACATGACGCTAGTTGGCCACAGGGAGACCGGTGTTGCGCGGGAGCTGAACAAGGTGATTCCGCCAGCGGCGACGACGGGGGCGTTTGTTTTGTCTGTGGTGGCGTGCGCGGCGGAGGCGTTTGGGCTTGCGCGCGGAATGGCTGCTGGCGTGGTGATTGGCGTGCTTTCTTCGCTGACTGTTCTGGAGTCGGTGATGACCGACTTCCAGCAGAGCGGCGGTGCTGCTTCTCAGTTTGGACAGGTGTTTTCTGCGAACCAGGGCTGAGCGCCGGCTTGAAGAGTAGGGTGGGAGGGGGCGGCAGCGTTTCTGTGCCACCACCCCTGAAGGATCCGTCCCCTATCGAGAGAGAGAGGGGCTCACCAGGGGCCTACGAGGGGCTTATGTAATTATTCTTTTTTTCTCCTTGTTTCTGCTGTCCTCCTTGCCTTTTTTATATAGCGGGCAAACAAAAACGTTTTTAAGAGGTGCACACTGTGAAGAAGGAGCGCGCGCGCGGGCAGGGATCCGTCTGTGTAAGGAGGGCGACTGCCATTTACGTGAAGGGGCTAAAAAAAGGACAAGTTGTAAAGTGCGGGCTTGTGGCTGGCTTGTGGCTGGCTGGCTCACTCGTTGTTGTTGCTGTTGTTGAAGCAGCGAACGCGTCTCGCAAACAGCACAGCACAAAGAGGACTGTCCAGCACGCTCGGGCAGCAGGGAAGCCGGGGCCGCAAGAGAGCAAGCAGCGCCGCGCACGCACACACAGTCTGCAAATGGAGAAGCTGCCGTTCAGAAGGAGCGCGCGGGCGCCCGTCAAGTCGCTCGTGGTGAAGGGCTCGCCCGACAACGAGACGGCGCAGTCGAACTGCGTCGCGGTGAACCCGCAGGACTTCGCGGACAACGAGTACCTCGTGTGCGACGGAAAGTTCGTGTTCACGTGCCGCGCCACGACGAAGGTGATACCGGGCTCCATCGGCCTCAGCGGCACGCAGCGGTTCTGGGGCTCGTGGTCGACAGACCAGATGATCTCCGTGGGCGTCTACGACCTCTCGTCCTCTAGGAGCAAGAAGGGCGGCGTCTACCTCGGAACCCTCAATGTGGAGATCACGTTCTGGAACAAGAACAGGGCAAACCGCATCCAGTTCGACCCCGACGAGATGGCCGAGGCGCTCGTCAAGAAGTTCGACGGCCAGATCTTCCAGCCTACGCAGCTCGTGCTCTTTGAGTTCAAGGGAAACTACTTCGAGGTCAAGGTGCTCTCGACGCAGGTCGTGGACCTCGGCGAGGTGGTGCTCAGCGACGTGCCCACGTCCTCGGACATCATGAGCAAGGGAATCGTGGTGAGCCACACAAAAGTAAACTTCTTCAAGGCCCCCGACGGCCTCGTCAACCTAAAGGCCTCGAGCACACGCCCCAATGCCGACGCCATTATCCGCCCAGACTTCAAGTTTGAAGACATGGGCATCGGTGGGCTCGACAAGGAGTTCACATCGATCTTCAGAAGAGCCTTTGCCTCGAGAATATTCCCTCCTGGGCTTATAGAGAAACTCGGGATCCAACACGTCAAGGGGATGCTCCTGTACGGTCCTCCCGGGACAGGTAAGACGCTGATTGCTCGGCAGATCGGCAAGATGCTAAACGCACGGGAGCCAAAGATCGTCAACGGGCCCGAAATCCTGTCAAAGTACGTTGGATCATCTGAGGAGAACATCCGTAACCTCTTCAAAGAAGCAGAAGCTGAGTACAAACAAAAGGGAGACGCGTCCTCGCTGCATATCATTATCTTTGATGAGTTGGATTCCGTATTCAAAGAGAGGGGGTCGCGGGGCGATGGTACAGGAGTCGCCGACAACGTTGTAAACCAGCTTTTGGCGAAGATGGATGGCGTGGACCAGTTGAATAACATTTTGGTCATCGGTATGACGAACAGGCGAGACCTCATTGATTCTGCCTTGTTGCGTCCTGGGCGTTTTGAAGTTCAGGTTGAAATCCATTTGCCTGACGAAGACGGCAGAAAACAGATCCTCGAAATCAAAACGAAGAAAATGAAGGATAACGGATCTCTTGGACAAGACGTGGATCTGGGAAAGCTTGCCGAGCTGACCAAGAATTTTTCTGGTGCAGAACTGGAGGGATTGATCAAATCTGCTACCTCATTTGCTTTGAACCAACATATAAAAGTCGGCACAGTGGGTGAAATAACTGGTGATCTGCAGAACACCGTATTGACAATGGATTGCTTTTATAATGCGCTTGAGGAGGTTAAGCCAGCATTTGGAGTTTCAGAAGAGGATTTGCAAGATTGTGTTAAAGGTGGCATTTTGAAATACTCGCCTAAAATTGATGCAATCATACACCGCGTTGAGAGGGCGCTCGTTCAAACTCAGAGCTCTGAGAAGTTTAATTTCTCCTCTTTGCTGATGTATGGCCCATCTGGTTCAGGGAAAACTGCTCTAGCGTCATATATGGGGCTGCGATCCAAGTTTCCGTTTATTCGATTGATCTCAGCCGACGAGATGATTGGCATGTCAGAGTCTGCCAAAGTTCAATTTATTGACAACTCTTTCAGAGACGCTTACAGGTCTCCACTTAATATTCTAATTGTGGATGATATTGAAGCATTGATTGACTTTGTTCCTATTGGTCCACGGTTCTCTTCAGTGATTTTGAGAGCATTGATGTCCAGACTTAAGAAGTCACCACCTGAAGGACACAGACTTATAGTACTTGCGACATCCTCTAACTACAGTTTACTAAAGAGCCTGGATATGCTTAATTGTTTCAATGACGAGATCCCAATTAACAACTTGACCACGTTGAAAGAGTTCGCAAACGTGATGGAGCTCAGCAACTTTGGCGAAAGCGCTGCTGATCGCGCAAAAGTTGTCGAAAAACTGCGGTCTGCGTTTGGAGGGGATTCCGTCAACTTCCCCATCAAAAAGGTTCTCTTCAATATCGACACTGCCAAATTTTCAACGAATCCAAGCGAAGAGCTTGTTCAACTCATGGTTGAGAGCAATATACATCCATAAAGTAGTTGGTTGGGTTTCAGAAGCGATTACAAAGTCATACAAAATAAGTTATCAAAATCACCTTACAATGTTGTACTCTGCTCCCTTATGTTTAGATCACCATGACTGAGAGAGTTTTCTATATCCATTATTAACAGAATGCTATTAAATTAACCCCCCATTCTGGAATCAAGCATTGGCATTAGCGTCAGAAACCTCAGTAGTGCCTTCAGAGGCTTCTTGGAACTCCTCTGCACTTTCTTCTTCAGCTGCCTCTTCTTCTTCGGTGTCATCATCTTCGTGGTCTCCCAAAGCAGCAAATATGTTTTTAGATGCTTCGCGAGGCTCATCGCTACCAGCACTGGAAGGTTTTGGCTGGGCGTTCGAGCTGGCAGATGCAGAATTGTTGGAGCTTGTTGACGGCACTGTAGTGAAATGCTGGCTCGACTGTGCGGAAGGTGGCTTTGACTTCTTGTTATTGAAAGGCCCGAGGGATCTGTCTGATGAGTTTCTCACAAGTCCCACTTTTGAGATGTCATTGGATGAGATCTGGTTGCTGTTACCCCACTTGGAATTAGCTCTGGAAGAATTAGATCTGGTATCCATCTTACGTCTTCTCATCTGGTCCCTCTCCTCTTGGATTCTCTTAATTTCAGCCTCCTGATGAATTTCCGCGATCGTTTTTGGACCCGCGTTTGTCTTGGCGTCAAACCACTTGCCGGCTCTCAAATCACATAGATCCATAAGCTTGAACTTTATTCTAGAAGATATCTGACAGTTGTTGATGATGTGATTAATCTTATCAAATGCGAAATCCATTGGACGTCTATCACTTTGATCCAACTTAGGACCCACAGTAGTCAGCAGTTGAGACAATGTTTCCAAGGTATCTTCACTTGGAGATTCAGTGTCCGAAAGCTGGTCAACCAGACATCTGATAATAATCTTTTCAGACAAAAGATTTAGATAGTACAGTTCACCAATAAATCTCACAAGACCCAAACCTCTTCTCTTGGCGGCAGCTAGCTTGTAGTATTCGTCAGACATCATTTCTGGCTCTAATGGAGTTCCGTCCTCGTTGGTAGGAAGTTTATCGGACCAGCCCTTCTCGTATTCGGCCTGACATCTTGACAAAAGCAGCTTACGAACCAATCCAGAAGCGTAGAGTCTCTTCGAAACTTCGGCTGGCCGTGGGTTGGTAGAGTCTTCAATTTCCTCAGCAACTTCAGCACATAACTTGAAGCAGAACTTAGCATACATTGACGACCAATGAGGTTCATCACATGCTTTGGCAAATGTGAATTCAATGACCTGTTTTAATGTCTTGCAGTCTTCCTCCCATTTGGCCTGGTTGGCAATAGTGATAATTTCTTCAGAAATTGTGTCAAACTTCTCCAAAGTCAGTTTATTCAAATGAGACTTAACCTTTGACCGAATGTCATCCTCATCCAGCAAGACAGTGACACCATCAGGAGCATACTTGACTTCCTTCTCCTTTTGTCTCTGGGATCTTGGCACCCATCTAGTAGCACTCTTTTCAAGAGGTTTGATTTCAATTTGAGGAGCTGGCTTCTGCTCTTCTTCTCTTTCGTCTCCTCTGCCTCTTCCATCGCCTCTGAGACGCCTGGAACCTTGTCTTTGACTCTTCTCACGGCCCCCGCCCAACTTCTTTTTGGAGCCACCTCTTGACCCATTACGTGAACCGTTGAAGTCGCCTCGAAGGGACGCATTTCTTGGCAACATACCAGAGCCACCCATGCTTCCTCTGGAGAATTGACTGCCAGATCTCAGAGAACCGCGGTCTTTATGATCCTTTTTGGAAGGCGACAGTTGGATCAAAGATCTGAATTTAGTATCCCATTCTTCATCCACTTCGAACTTACACACTGGTTGAAATTGGAGTAAAAATGGAGGACTATATCTTTTTCTTGACGTCCCTTTCAGGCGCTCGTCCGGTAGTTCTGTTCCCTCCTTGTAAGTAAAAGCATAAATGTCGTTAATTGGGGTGGCTTCCTTGATTCTAGCGAAAAACTGGGTCATATCTCCACTCTCCTCTGCAGAATGGGCAGAATTATCGTCAGCAATTTCTTCTCCTTCTGGCTCCTCAGTTTTTTCTGCAACAACCTCGGTCTCTTCGGTTTCTGCAATAGCCTTTGTCTCTTCGGTTTCTGCAACAGCCTTTGTCTCTTCAGTCACCTCGGCCTCGGCAGTCGTTGACTCAGAAGTCTCGCCTTCTGGTCGAGATTCAGTGTCTGGAGTACTTTCGACTGTCTCTTGCACCGCTGGTTCTGACTCTGTCACCGCTGGTGGTGTAGAAGTCGCCTCTTCTTTCTCGATAACTGCAGCTGGCTCTTCCTTCACTAGTTGTATCGGCACTGCCACTTCTTCAGAAGGTTCTGCGGCCTTTATTGGCTCAGCTACATCCTCTGGTTGTGCACTAACCTCCGCACTTACTTCTGGTACTGGTGCCTCTTTGTCAGTGGCATTAGAGTCGGATACATCTGAAGCGCTCTCCGTTTTTGTAGCTTCAGTAGCAGGTGGTGTTGGCACGACGACTGAAGAGGTGTTTTGTGGCACACTGGAGTCAGCTACAGTCTCAGACTGGCTACTTTCCTGAGGCTTTTCAGATTTCGTATCGGCTCCTTTCTGAGCCACGGAAATATTTTTCTTTTTCAATTGTGCCATGAATCTAGCCTTGAAATCTTCATTTGCCTTTTTCACATCTGGTTTTGGAGCAGGAGTTGCGGGCTGCGCAGCAGTGACGGGCTGTTTCATTGGTGAGCCCGGTGTTGACAGCACTGCTGGAGAGCTTACAGGAAGCGGTGGCAATGAGCAAGAAGCGATCTGCGGGACAGGAGGCAGAGACGGATTCACCTTAGGCAGCAACGGGGTCAGTGATGCCGAGGATGAGTAGGAGGGGGCCTTCGAGTGGCCCTTGTTGAATATCACTGGTTCTCCACTCTTGGTCTTGATGCTCACACCCACGTGCTTGGTTGTTGGAGACTGTGAGTGGGACTGAGAGCGAGAGTGAGCAGGCCCGGCAGACGGAAGAGTAGGCGAGAGAGCAATTGAACCGGGGACTGGGGCATAGTATGCGGCTCCAGGGACGGCTTGGGGTGGAGCTGTGTAGTAACCGTAGGCATATCCTGGTGGGGCAGCCGCGTAGGGCTGCCCAATGTACCCGCTGGGCCAGCTCTGTTGTTGGTAGAACTGTTGCTGGGGCTGTTGCTGCTGCTGTTGCTGCTGAGGCTGCTGCTGTTGCTGCTGCTGCTGCTGCTGGGCACTGTGGTTGTAATTGCTATTGTTGTTTCTACGGTTGTTCTTGTGGTAATTATTGTTGTAGTGGTGTTGGGGAGTGGCCGGGCCGGGAGCCGAGGAGCCTGCGCTCGTAGCTCCGGAGGGTCCGCTCGTTGGGTTAGCCATGACGATGCTCGGGCGCGTTCAAGGGATGGCCAGGCGGCGATACGCTGAGGCACGGAAGAGCAGTCTCGTAGTGACACGGGGAGACGTAGAGAACACTAGTCTTCGTGACGCTCAAAAAACAGGCAAGTCCACGGTCTGAAAAAAAAAAGATGATGGATGATACCAAACACGCAACCGGGGGAGGAGGGGGTTTGGTGAGACGACGTGTGTCCTGCTGCCTGCCGGTGGAGTCCTTGCTGAAGACTCGCGGTGGTGGACAGAGAAGGGAAACACAGACGGTAAACGATCCAGCACAGCACTTGGACCCTGCTGTTTCTGGAATGCGGCACTTGCAAAAGCGTGGAGGCCTGTAAGTGAGTGGAAGGACTTTGTTCCGCCCAAAAGACCTGACGAACCTTTTTTTTTTTTTTTCTCACTGTGTACAAAAATTTTTTTTGTCACTAAAGGCACTGAGCAGGAGCCTTCGGAGCGGTGCGAGGCGGGGGAGAAAGAGGAAGTGTTGTACGCGTGTGCTTATGTCAGCGCAGTGAGTTACCCGGCCGCACAACAGCGAGTGCGGGAGAAGGAAGGGAAGGGAAGGGAAGGGGAGGGAAGGGGAGGGAAGAAAACAGCACTGTGTGTGTGTGTTCTGTCTTGTTCTCCTTTGTCCTGTGTGGTGTACGGGTGTGCTCATCTAGCGAGCGTGGCTGACACTGCAACGTAGCCGAGGAGGGAAGCCACGAGGAGCACAAAGGTGTACACGACGAGCATGTCCTTGTAGGACTCGCGCTCTGCCGCGGGCGGTTTTAGTTAGTACGGGCTGGTTCGCTGTGGGTGGGGGAAAGAGAGAGAGAGAGAGCCCCGCGCGTGTCCTCTTCGCGGCCGGTCCTTGCTGTGGGCGAGGAAGCGTGGCACTAAGAGGCAGCAGTAGTGGCAGTGGCTGTGGCAGTAGGCAGGTAGCGGCACTTACGGAAACACACCGAGGACATCGCGTCTTCGTCGGCCGCGTCGCAGAGCTCGATCTGCTGCGAGAGGCAGTACTCGACGGTGCACTGCCGGCAGAGCGTGCTGGTGCTCGAGCCCGGCTCGCCGTTCCGCTTCTCCGCGGCCTGCAGCTCGAGTATCTTGTAGTTGAGCCCGCAGTCGCACTTGCAGAACGTCTGGAGCGCGAGCGCCCCTGGGCCCGCGGCGAGCAGCAGCAGCAGGCCGCATCCGACGCTGGAGAGGTGTCGCATCTGCTCGGATGGTGCGCGGCGCCACTCTGATGTGTGGATTGAGACGCTGTGCCGGTGGCAGAGAGCACAGGCCACCACCGCCCACGGACTGAAGCGAAAACAAACAAATACAGTGTGACCCCAGGGATAAGATAAAAAAAGGTGAGCCAAATTTTGGAGCGGGCTGGGACCCGTCTGCGTATTATGTACCCCACACAAACGGCGTCTCGCTTTACCGCTCCCCCCGCCCCCCGGGACACCAGCCGCGCACCGCAAGCTCGGCAACCGAGAAGCGTGCGGAACGCGTGTCCGCCCTGCAGTCAAGACGAAGGGGCCGGGCGTGTGGTGCTCGCCGCGCTGCAGCGGCCAGGGCCAGGGGCTGTTCCGCGTTCGCTCCGCTGTTTGTCACTAACTACTACTGCGCTAAACCCCGTCTCTCCGTATCGGCGCGTCGATCGACTCGCCAGCTTGCCCTTTCTCCCCCCCTTGCTCAATTCTGTAATTTTTTCGACACTTTCCCGGAAACGCTACGCTGCGCTAGTTTTTGCCACCAATATTAAGTCAACACCCCCCCCACGCCCAACGTTCACCATTTAGGCACCGCTGAACAGCACCACTGCCAACGCCGCTAGAGCCTTGCACAATGGCGACTACAGCTTTGTCCCACAAGGGAGGCATACGCCCCTTTTTCGAGCAGAAAGTACAGGACTATGAAATCCAGATCACAGCAAAGGCACAGAACCTCAGACGACTCGAGGCCCAAAGAAACACACTCAACTCCAAGGTCAGATCGCTCAAGGACGAGCTCAAGCTTCTCCAGGAGCCAGGATCCTACGTCGGGGAGGTCGTGAAGGTGATGGGCAAGAAAAAGGTGCTCGTGAAGGTGCATCCCGAGGGCAAGTACGTTGTAAATGTTGCCGAAGACATAGACATCAAGAAAATAACCCAGAGTCTACGGGTATGTCTCAGAAGCGACACGTACGAGCTGCACCAGATCCTGCCCAACAAGGTCGATCCCCTCGTGTCGCTCATGATGGTGGAGAAGGTACCGGACTCCACATACGACATGGTTGGTGGTCTTGACAAGCAGATTAAAGAGATCAAGGAGGTTATCGAGCTCCCTGTCAAGCACCCAGAGCTGTTTGAAAGTCTGGGTATTGCGCAGCCAAAAGGTGTTATACTTTTCGGTCCGCCCGGAACTGGCAAGACTCTGCTGGCAAGAGCTGTCGCTCACCACACTGACTGTAAATTCATCCGTGTGTCTGGATCAGAGCTTGTGCAAAAATACATTGGTGAGGGGTCGCGGATGGTGAGGGAGCTGTTTGTGATGGCGAGAGAGCATGCGCCGTCCATCATATTTATGGATGAAATTGATTCTATCGGATCGTCACGGGTGGAGAGTTCCTCGAAAGGTGGGGACTCAGAAGTCCAGAGAACAATGCTGGAGCTCTTGAACCAGCTGGATGGATTTGAGTCGTCCAAAGATATCAAGATTATTATGGCTACAAACAGACTAGATATTTTGGATCCAGCTCTCTTGAGACCCGGAAGAATAGATAGAAAGATTGAATTCCCGCCTCCAACCCTGAACGCTAGAACAGATATTCTCAAGATCCACTCTAGATCCATGAACCTAACGAGAGGAATAAATCTCATGAAGATCGCGGAGAAGATGAATGGTTGCTCAGGAGCAGAGATTAAGGGAGTGTGTACAGAAGCAGGAATGTACGCTCTGAGAGAAAGAAGAATCCACGTTACTCAGGAAGATTTCGAGCTCGCGGTGGCTAAGGTCATGAACAGAAACGAGGAAGGCGCGGTTTCGATTGCCAAGCTCTTCAAGTAAGTGCTGAAGTGTTTCTTCTTCTTCTCTGGCCGCGTATTATAAAAGGAAAACAACAGAAGTGAACTAGTCCATCTCTTATATACTGTCGTATTTGTTCGTCAACTTAACTGATATAGTTATGTTGCATTAGTAGGCTCTTTCGCTGCGCCTAACGGCATTTTCCTCCAGCCAGGACTTGACTCCGCTGACGCTGCTCGCTTGACGGCTGCCTGCTTGAAACTCATGAACAGCTTTGCAAATCCACGCAGCGTCGTACTCATGATCCTCCTCTATTAAATCAACCATCATCTTTCTTTTGGTGGTTCCAATGTCAACACAGAGATAACACCTCTGCTTACCTGTTTCTCCAAGAGCTTCTGGCATTAAGCTTGTTCTCACCTGTTTGATAATTTCCGCAAAAGAGGTGGCCTTGGTCAAACCACTCGAAATACATGCACTGTTTTTGCACCAGCCGTTACCACAACCACCTTTCAGCTGAAGGATATAGCGTCTCTCTAAGCGCGATTTCAACTTCGTCCCAGCTGGGTCATACGCACCAGAATAAAGAGGTCCATAACACATGTCGCACAAGCCTAGAGGATTTCCAGATGCAGCAATGTTCACACAATTCACATTGGAGCAAATGAGCGGAGTAGGATTGCTCAATCTTTCCAATTCGTGTAGTTTCATATGAGTGGCAAAGTCTCGGAGCCGCACAAGTTTCCCACACTTATCGCAAGAGTTAGTCTTCGCACCACAAAGATACTCATGCTGTGTGAGGCCGGATACCAGGGCTTCAGGCGACGCGGACATTTTAGGGACAATTAAATGACAAAAGCGGCACTCATGTAAACCATGAGGACAGTCCGTAGCGGCATGGAGGCAGTGATCTATCAGTCGCGATCCTACATGCTTCAAACAGTGTCGACACTCTAAAGGGTGTTCTTCGTGGTAATATCGATCGTGCAGCTCATGGCTATATGATGTGTCTCCATATGTAGAGCAACAATGCCAATGAGACAAGGGTATTTCTTTGAGAAACACCTGCCCACACCCCTGGGGACATTTAATGTTGTTCCGGAGACAGAAATTCTCATGCATAAATTGAGAAGCCTTTAGTATTTGGCTCCCACAGTTTGAGCACACAGTGTAGTCATCCGCAATCCCAGAGGGGCCAGCTTCGCATTCCTTAGGCTCTCTTAATATGTTTGCCCCAATGGAAATACGTAGCCCTTCTGCCCCGATTGGGATCAAATACAGTGAATCGATGATGTTTTCACTGCTGAGAGGGACGCAAATTACCTTAACTCCCGAATTCAGCGTATGCCACATAAAAGAACTCGAGCTTATAAAGCGATCACCTGAGGCAATAATATCAGAGTCTGCGCTCACAATGATAGTCTTGTTTTTAGGAAATGCCGTTAAATCTACCTTCAGTCGTTGTCCTGTAGAAACAGTAAGTTTTTCACCCACTTTCATATTAAGCTCGATAGGGAGGCTCTTATTTCTTGACATAAGCTCATGTGCCATCGAATCATCTAAAGGTAGGATATCCAGGTTCATATCAGTATCAATAATGCATATTGTTTGCGCTGGGGAAGTGCTGCTTATTGTAAATCTGTATGTCTTCTGCTGCGACTCATCGGCAACAACTAACGTATCTCCCTGGGTGAGAGTCGTGTACATTCTGCTCAGGTTTGCCTCCAAAAACCATTTCCAATTTCCAATTTCATCATACAACTCTAAAAGCTGGAGGCCCAGCTCGTTACCTTTCGGAACATCGTCCACGAGTTCCACGTACACAGATCCAGGGTCGTCCGCAAGCGATAGCTTCTCTACAAGAGCGCCTGGAAGGTGCAAAACATTAGGCTCGGCACTGAACTCCCGCACTCCAGCGAAGCAGCTCTTGTCTCCAGCAGTAAGCCGGAATATCAATGGATTTGGGAAGTTAGGCAAAGAAAGCGCTCGCTGTCGGCTCACTAACGACTCCAAGACGGAAGCGGGCAGATTTATCTTATCTGAATAGTAAGGCAAGGAACTCTCCTTGTCGGAGGGCTCGTATGTCAACGTTTCATTGAACGATAGCGACATGTCGGTGCTGCACTGTGTGAGACCCGCTCTTGCACCTTGCAAGAAGCGAAACCTTCTGTTTTGCCTTCACTGGCTTTGTAAGGCAAAAAACTGTAGTTTTTTTTTTTTTTGATACCGGATAATTTCGAGATCTCGCTAGAAGAAGCAAAAAACCGTTGCACAGCCTTGACACATTTGTGAGAGACAGGTTCTAAAGATGAGAGAGAATGGGAGTGCGGGGCGGAGACCGATTATTCGTCTCTGTACAGCACTATCTCACTCTGTTTAAAGTACCTGCGGGAGTCTTCATCAATGAGGACCAGACTCAGGAAGGTTCTCGTTGAGAACTTTTTGTTCACATCGCGGTAGGTCGGGGTGAGGTCGAATCCTCCAAGGAACAGCCGGATTGGAATGGTCTCGCCCTTGACGGGGGCACCGTCCATAATTTCGAACTTGACCACTGTCTCGCTTTCGCTGAGCTGGTGAGGTGGCGAGCCGCAGGTCTCTCTTCGAATCAGCGACAGCTCCATGTGTTTGATTTTCAGGCGCACGAGCAGGAAGTATATTCGCCCTACGATTACGTCCTTCAAGGCGTACCTGTTGCGCGAGTACTCAAACTCTATGTGCAGGCAGTCCTCAATGCCCACGTCCATTTTCACTGTGGAGGTGGGTATCACGCCGCCTGCTGCCGGGTCATGAGAATCCAAGGCGTCGCTGGGCACCTTCTGGTACTGGTAGACCCAGATTTCTTTCTCGCGGATCACGTCTGCGGACTTTCTGCTGACGGTGACCTTCAGGTAGTAGCGGAGCCGCACGTTGATGCCGCGGTAGCTCTCGTACTGCTTCTCAACGTTGCGGAACTCAAACTGGAAGGACTCTGGGTGCCGGAGCTCGCCGGGGGAGGCGAGCTCCTGCGCGAAGGAGAGGAAGTTGTCTGCTTGTATGCCGTCGTTGTTGGTCTCGATGGTGCCGAGGAGCTGTATGCGGATGCCTGTGTGCTCGACCTTCTTGTTGTCGCGCGTGCGGATTGTCACCTGGCCCTTGACGGACTCGCCGTCCTTGTACAGCAGGAGCTTGTCCTTACGGCCCTTGGCGCTCTTCACCTCGACGGTGTCTCTTGTGTCGTCGCCGTCGAGCCTGAGCTCGATGTCGAGCGGCGACTTGAACATGAATGCCATTGCGGGAAGGGGAGGGTGTGGGTTTTGTGTGTGCACGGAAGCAAACAGAGCAGACAAAGCAAAGAGAGCGGGCGCCCTTTAGTTTAAGTGCTCACGTACGTTACGTGGAGCTGTTACGTTGTTTTCTTCTTGTA
Organism: Ogataea maris; assembly: GCA_030557505.1. NCBI lineage: Eukaryota > Fungi > Ascomycota > Pichiomycetes > Pichiales > Pichiaceae > Ogataea > Ogataea maris. The sequence goes on along the minus strand of JAKTPG010000087.1, from coordinate 3,367 downwards.
TGGGAGGGAGTAATTTTTTTTAGCACTACGCACTAAATGAGCCCCCTCCCCCATACAAAAGGAGAAGGCGGGGGGGGGGGAGGAAGATCGTCAAAGGGAAAGCATATTTTATTAGCTACAAGGGGATCAACAAAAAAGGGAGGACAGGGGGGGGGGGGGGCAAGGAGCTGCTTATATCCAGCTGCTGCCACGAGCCCCCAGCCACCAGCCCCCAGCCACCAGCGCCCTTACTGGCCAAGACACTTGAGGATGTCGGACCACACGGTCTTGGGAGACTGCGCGGCGTCAACACCGCTCCAGATGCCGGTCTTCTGGTAGTAGGCGACGATCGGCTCGGTCTGCTTGTGGTAGGTGACGAGTCTCTTCTTGAGGGAGTCCACGTTGTCGTCGGATCTCTGGATGAGCGGCTCGCCGGTGACGTCGTCCTTCATCGGCTCCTTAGGAGGGTTGAAGAGCTTGTGGTACGATCTGCCGGACGCAGGGTGCACGAGTCTGCCGGTGATTCTGGCCACGAGCAGCTCGTCGTCGATCTTGAGCTCGACGGCGTTCTTCAAGGGGGTCTTGTTGGCCGCGAGCATCTGGTCGAGCTTCTCGGCCTGCGGGATCGTTCTTGGGAACCCGTCCAGAATGAAGCCCGTCTTGCACTCGGCGTTGTTGTCGAGCTCGTTCTTGATCATGTTCACCATGATCTCGTCCGACACGAGCCCGCCCTGGTCCATGATCTTCTTCGCCTCCACGCCGAGCGCCGTCTTCTGCTGCACCTGCGATCTCAGCATGTCGCCCGTCGCCAGGTGGCACGCGCAGAACTTCGCCTTCAGGTTCGGCGCCTGCGTGCCCTTGCCTGCGCCTGGCGGGCCGATCAGAACCATTCTCAGCTCCTGCGGAACAGGAGGCTTCACGCCCGCCTTCTCCTCGAGGCTCTTGATTCTCTCCTCGAGCTTGCTCACCAGGCCCTTAAGCTCTTCCACGGTCATTGTGTGTGCTCCTTCGCTGTCCAACGGTCTCTCGCTGTGCCAACCTCAGCTGTTCGTCCACAACGCGCGCGGTCCTCCTTCTGCCACACCACCCGTGCGCGTCCAATAATAAACCCGCCAACTTGGTGAAAATCTCGAGAATCCTCCCCTCCTCTCTGCCATTGAAACAAAGTTTGGTGGGTCGGACGGACGAAAAATCGACAACGCCGGCCATCCGTTGGGGCGAACGCACCCAGACACCTACGCCAAAAAAAAGGAGGAAGGGAAGAAAAAGGAGGTGTGGGCGCGTCGATCGTCTCTCGTCGACGCTCACCGACTTGATCCCCTTCTCGGGTGTTTCCTTCTTGGGGGGGGGGGGGGGGGGGGGGGGGGGGGGGGGGGGGG